>CM076583.1:652599917-652721740 GCA_034641835.2 Pinus albicaulis | reverse complement strand
CTGTAAAGCAGTAACAAAGGAAATAGTAGTATAGAGTAAGTTGAGTTTTAAGGTGGTTAAGGAGTTGGAGCTTAAGAATATGCATCATTCTGGGAAGACTTTGGTAGCTAGATGCATATGGAGGCTCAAATCAAATAAGGGTCTATAAAGCTAAGTTATACTCTAAAAGTACAATGAACCTAATTCATTAGAAGACCTTCGGAGAATACTCATAATATAATTTGTTGATATGTTGGAAGGCCATTGTCCAAGCCTTGATGAAGAATTTGAGTTTTAAGGTGGTCAACGAGTTGGAGCTTAAGAATATGCATCATTTTGGGAAGGTTTTGGTAGCTAGATGCACATGAAGGATCATATCAAATAAGGGCCTATGAAGCTAAGTTATCCTCTAAAAATAAATTGAGCCTAATTCATTAGAAGACCTTCCAAAAATACTCATAATATAATTTGTTGATATGTTGGAAGGCCATTGTCCAAGCCTTCCATCTTGTGCAAAATTTCCTACTGTGGGAAGTTGTTAATGGAGAAAAAGGAATTGCCTACTGTGGGAAGTTTTTAATGGAGAAAGAGTAAAGGTAGGAGCTAATCCTTTCTGGGGTTGGAAATAAAGAAGATTATAATGTCCTTGAAAACAACTATAACATAGATTATACAACCTCCATACAATCCTAATGCATATGGCATCAAGAGTGGAAGAAAGAAAACTTGATCAAGAGTGGAAGAAAGCAAACTTGCTAGGTTTGGATGGTATTGAAGGAGATTGATGATCATTTTCCATAAGCCATTTCCATTTATAACCTACCACATACTATTGATTAGAATAGCCCATTCGAACTGTTATATGTTTTTAATAACCCAACCTCCTTCCTTATGCATAGAAATATCTTCAAGAGAGGCAAGATAAATCTGTTTATCTATAAATATGTATTTTTCTATTTATATTTTGTAATTATTTTCATATCAAATAAATACATTTACAAATATTTTTTTTTAAATATGCAATATTCAATTTATACATGTAAATTTTAAATAGTACACAATATATATACATTATTGATTATTCTAAATAAATATAAAACTTTTGTTTTCAATAAATTAAATATACTTAATACATAAAATATAAATATACAATTAAATCCACAAAAAAATCCCAAATACTTTGGTACAATATTGAAAATATTAAATCTATCATCCATCCACAATGATAGAATTTCTTCACATAAGTATTCTAATTCTAAACAATAACTACAACAAAATATATCTCATTAAATCTAGATTCATATTTATTCACTAACTATACTAATTAAAATATAACTACAACAAAATATATCTTATTAAATCTAGATTCATATTTATTTACTAACTATACTAATTAAAATATTTTATAGGGAACATATATTTTTTATAATAATATAAAAAATAATAAAAAACATTAATAAGAAGCATAATTCCACTATGATTTAAATTATGTTATAAATTCCACATATAATAAAATAATGTAATGCAAGATTATATATTGGACAATTCTAATTTTATACGCATTATTAAATAATTAATTAAAATTAGGAGCTAATCATTTATTCTAAATTTCAATGGCCCCAAAGCAATTTAGAGGACGAGTCCCCACAAGTTTGGGTGGTGTTGTCATTCGACGGAGAATGAATATAGAATGTTGTACTCATTGGAAACGTTTGGGTGGTGTTGTCATTTGAAGGAGCAGAATTTAAAATGTTGCACTCATTGGAAATGTTGGATGGGAAAGATAAAGAGTGGGAGTCTGGGACCTGTATGAAGATGGAAGTGGAGGGTGCCTTGAAAGTTGAAAGACATAGTTTATAATTAACGTATTCCTTTTTGCTTTATTCCATTCCAAATTGACTTTATGAGGAAATGTTGCTAAGTAGTCAAGTACATGGTGCTGTATTTGTATTTCCCGCAAGGTCGGGAAAGAAGGAGAAGTCGTACGGAAATTGTCCTTCGAAATGTTTGAGTAATATTTTACGCCTGTTAATGGGATAAAAATAAAATTAGAAATGGAAATTTTATTTTGGGTTATTTCTAATTAAAATCAGACAATATTTTTAAAAAACTATAAAATTCAAATTGTTTTACTAAATTTATTTATGCATCAAAATAAGTATAAATTACACTACCCATTTAAAAAAATTACGCACGTGCCCTCACATTAAAAGTAGGCCTGGATTTTTTCTTTATAGAATCACCTCTCTTTTGAAAATAATAAGAAATTATTTGTGCATACTTTTAACACTATGTTAGAGAGGTGTGTCCCATTCATCTATCACCATGAGTATGACGAAGACCAAGTAGATGGTGACAACAAAGTCGATGAAGAAGATGATACTAACCGCTCAGGTTGAATATATGGAGATGAGTTTATCTAAGAAAATGTCACACAAATGGAGATGAATTTATCCAAGAAAATGTCACGCAACTACGCATTGGCACTGGTCCATTATTCACGAAATTACGCATTTGCAGGATGCAATGTTCTTAGCTGGAAATGAATGATTTATATTCTTAACTTACGCGCTTCTCAATCTACCACAAACAGTCTGCCTGAGACGGAATGGAAATCAATCTATCCGAATCTGCATATTGTTGTGATTGCTGAGAGACAACTGCGATGGATGTTGCAGAGGTGAGTCTAAATGTAAATATATTGGAGTTGATTCGCCACCATTTTCTGGAAGTGGAGGACGATATTGATATCGTAGATATCGGAGGAAACTCATCCTCAATATCTTCATCCTTATGCTTCACCACCGACGGTTCATGGCAGAATAGCAGCAGGATATCAATATCAAAGGAGGATGAGGGTGAATTTACCTAACAAAATTTCTCTCCATATTCTACTGTATGCTCAGTTAGAAGAGCAGAGAAGGTTAAATTAAAGCCATAGGCACATGAGGAGGAGAATAGAGGGATGAAGAAGAGATGCACCACACATTACAGAGGAGTGAGGTGGCAACCATGGGGAAAATTTCCAGTTGAAATCAAATATCCTGAAAGGAAGAGGACCAGGATATGGTTCGGCACATTTGACACCGCCGAATAGGCTGCTCTCGCATATGATCGTGCTGCCTTCAGAATCTGTGGATCCAGTATGGATGAGCGATGACTCTACAACCTTGTGATTGCATGCCATCGGAAGATAATGTTAGTAGTGAAATATTGTAAAAATAGAGTAGTGTTGAATGATTATAAAAAATGTGCCTTGCCTTCCTACCACGTAGGATAGCAGCATGAAATAGCCACTAACAATGGATTCCCTACCACCGCCACGGGCGGCGCCCAAGTAAACAATGTAGACCTGCAAAATGACACACAATTAGATAAACACGATGTACAAATCTTAGATAATATACTGTTTGTCCAGAAAATACAAAACTTGTGAAATTACTACCTGCTTATTGGAGATGCCTCCCATCTCAAAGATAGAAAATGTTTCCCAAGAAGTTTAAATTCGTTTTCATAACTGAATAATAACAGTAATCAATCAAAGGTTGAAATCATTTTAATTGTCTAACATGAACATCAACGGTACATATTGGTACAGGTGGCACTTTAGGTAAGTTGTTTTCAAATAAGACGCTTTACAACGTAAATATTTTTTTCTTTGAAAGAAAACTAAACTAAGTCAGACATTATCCTCCAAGAAGCTTTGAAGTCCAAAAATATTATAGCAACTAACAAATAAAAAATAATCTAGATCAATAAAAAAAAGAAAAAATAAACTACTTGCTCACTTAGAAGGAAAACTAAACAAGTCTCTCGGACCATATTTAACGTCAAAAAATAGAATGGAATAATATTAATAATTTGGAATGAAAATTTTAAAAAGTTACACAAAAAAAATGAAAAAAATATTTCCAACCATAGAGTTCTATTATTTTAATATCAATTATATATGTTATCAGTTATATGTGTGAAAATTTATTTATATCTTATGCAGATGTGCAACTTTGTAGATGTTTAAGATAAAAAAACATTAAAATTAATACAATTGAAAATTAAATAATATTTGTTGGACACCTAATCCTCTATGGGTAGGTGTAGAAGGCGAATGGAAAAAAGGTGTCTGAGAGACCACTTGGAAGATGAATCCAAGGGTCACCTAATCTACTATAAAATCACATCTATGGTTAATAGTAAATCAACTCACGCTTATCCTATCTTTATATGTTTTTGTTCTCCATTCTACATGAATGTTTAACACATTGGTATCAGAGCCATACTATGTGGCCTTTGTAAACCAATGCTCTAGCTGATTATTGTGCATTGGAATCTATGTGCGATGGTCGTGTCATTTAACTTTGTTGGAATGGAGCTCTCAACGAGAAGATTTTTCATATTGGTTTTTTTTGTGTGCTCCATAGCATCATGAACAATGGTGTTCCTAACCTCTTTGTGGAATATTTTGAAGGTTGTGGAGGACTGGATGCTTGTATGGCTGTGTGGAGAGAGATGCTCAAAACAAAGGTAATATCGTTTCAGTGCACTCATTCTAAGAACTTCTATTTCTATTTGGTATTTTAATGGTAAAAAGGTGTATCAATATTCATTCCTCCACACCATACTTCCACCACTCATTTACAATACTGCATATCCCTCCATCGGCTATATCATGGTCCTGTGTCCTTCACTCCCAGACCATACTAGACCTACACTCCCGCTTACCACTATTCGTGGCTTCATTACAATATACCTCTTCTCGCTTGACCCTCCACCTTCGAAGCAACTCGCTCATCCCCTCACCTCACAGTCATCATTGTTTCTCGCCCTTCGTGGGTCTATTACCAACCCAAGCATCGGTTGCTCCATCTTATATAATAAATAATACCTCACACATACATTGACTCCCATTCAAAATTCTCACATCAGTGTCCTTAGATGCGGTGTTTTTAATTTCCATAGTCATACCCTTCATATGACTGTCATAATATTCATTCTCCCAGTGGTTAACGACTCCCTAAAACCCTTCACGTTCGGGCACCTCCTGGATTATTAACTCTCCAGAAAAATTAATATATCACTCCTCCATATTGACTCGACAATTGTGGAATTTTGGTTACTCACCCTAGGCCTCGGCTATTAGTCCCTCGACCTTCCACCTTTTAGCCAATATCAAAACTGCCTCGTATACCACCACTTCACTAATCTGCCTTCCTCACTTACAACACACTATGTAGCGTCGAGTATGAGAAGAAAATATTATCGCCAATGACAAATGTTTTTCTGGAAGCGCGAGTAGAGTAATCCACTCCCAAATTCTATTGTTGGATGTCTCCCACGGTGTACTGTGTGGTCATACACCTATTTGTAAAAACAATCATCAATATCATCAACAATGTTGTGATAGCTCCAATACAGGAAATCTCAACATCATATTCATGCAAAATCTTCTTCCCCTCCTCCACGTAGAGTCTCCATATACTCGGGCCTCCCACTTGTTCCTTCGAAACCTATGGTGCTCGTCCCTCGGGGATGTTACTTCGACTCCTCTTCATTCTCAATCCAATCATCAACTGTTCGTAATTCACAACTAGAAATAACATATCACGCTCATTTAATTTCGAAAAACTAAACCACTCCAGTGATATTGGAGGTGTTATGAAGAGACCAAAGTTATTATCAGTGTATTAACTTTGGATGAGATCCATCTGCTTCCACGAAGGGTAGTTGTTTCCATTTATATTCATGGCTAGGAAGTGCTACAACATCGGCTAATCTGAGGCTGGCACAATTGTAAATCTTGATATGCTTGGTGCTAGTTTCTCCATGGAATAAAAGGGAATGGTAGGTAAATTTTGATTTGAATTGAGGTGCAATATTGGCCTACTTGTTGCAATATCAGAGCCAACAACAACATTGGGCAGGGTTCAAACCCTTTTGTTGACTTAGAATATTGACTTAAAAACCTATGTGCATGCATTCCTTGCTGTGTTGAGAGTTTAGAGGGAAGGAAGCACTGAAAGGTGTGCTAGTAATGGGAAGAGAAAAGGTTTGATAAAAACCTACTCTAGCTAATTTTTTGATGAAGTCAATATTCATTGCTGGCCATTTAGAAAACATTACTTGTATATTTATTTGAGTAGTATCCAATGTCGTAAGAATTTATTTATGTTCTAAAGGGATATTTAATGTTGAACACTTAATCTCCTACATTCCATCTTTGGTTCGCCTATAGTGAAGGAATTTATTCACAATTGAAAGGATTTCTTTATTTTATGGAGCAATACTACTAAGATTCACCTTATCTTTTCAATGAAAATGACTAGAATTGATACATTATTATATTTACTTAATACTATGATACTATGTTATACTAAATATATAGTCAAAATTATAAAAACCATTCTTGTTGATATCGAAAATTGTCTACAAAATACACAAGAAAATCTCGAGTTTCTGCAACTCGAATCTCAGCTACAAAAAGAAGAGTTACAGAGGCATAGACATCATTCTGAAATTGTCTTTGTGCGAGAAAATCCTCTACATAAGACCAAGAAAGGATCCCATATATTTCCAAAAACTAATAAAATCAGCAAGTATAAGGCTGATTCAATGCCCAGAACAAGAGAATATTTGAATGTAGAAGAAAGCATCCAGCTGACACTTCCCAAGCCCATCATCAAACCTTGGGAAGATTTTTTCCACAACAAGCACATAACTGGTCTTGGATATGACAAGGAGTTTCCCTTTAATATTCCAAACTACTCCAAGCCCATCAAATTTCAAGGTGTTGGATTTCTTCATGATAGCTCACCTTTAGTTGTTCCAGATTTTGCTCCTCTTCCACAACAACAACAACAGATTTTAAGATTCCAACACTGTGATCAAGTTGGACATATGAAAGATCATTTTTTTCAACTTAACCCATGCAAGCACTTTGGTTGGCACACTAATTATTCACATAGATGCTTCAGAAACAAGACTCCTGCAAGAAAAAATATTCATCTTGGATGGATCGCTTCTTAACAATGTGCATCAACAGCCAAGAATATGTTTAAGTCACATGTCATAACTTGTTCTAGAATATTGAACAATCTTGTAGTTGAGTTCTCGTCATCATCTCGCCTTGTACGTGACAGAGAGGAAAATGGTGGTCATCTACAAACTTTGAAGCCACATCAAATGAGCCTGAGCGACAATCTTTCATTCCAAATTCAGAGTTGTAGCCAGAGAAACAATAGTTCAAGTGAGCCTGAACGATAATCTGTCATTCCAGATTTAGAGTTGTAGCCAGAGACAAAAATGCCCATGATCATTCCTTTGGTTGGTGGATAGCCTTAAACCATCCATGCGGGGTTTATATTCTTCCTCTTCAAACAATTCAGGACAATTCATCTAGAATAAGACTTCAAGATCTTGTTAGCTTTGGTAGAGTTTCAGGAAATAAATTAAGCATTGTAGTGTTGGTGGTCATCCTTAAACCATCATAGGTGGTAGAGCTCCATTCTTCTAGGTTGAAGGTCTCCCTCTTCAAAAGATGAAGGACACTTCCTCTAGCAAAAGACTTCAACTTCTTGCCAGATTTGGAAGAGTTCTGGAAACTGCACTAAGCATTCTAGTGTTGGTGGCCATCCTTAAACAACCTCTTTATGCCAAAATTTTAGAGATCTCATTCAGCCTAAGTGCTTCCATGCTGTAACACCCCTAGTTTTATGTTCTTGCAAGCTAGACATTTGAACTTTAATCCAAAGGGGAGTGGACCCGAATGGATATGTATTTTGTGGATGTAATTAAGTATTTTATTATGGAAAATTAAATAAAATAATTCTATGCAGATTGACCAAATGAGAATTATGAGATCACTTGCTAAATCCATGAGGATGGAAAGAGGCAAATACTTCCCCAAAAATCTTTCAAAAATCCTTGAAAAAATTTATTTCCAAATTAGATTTTTGAAGAAAAATCTAGCTTTTCCCCAATGAGGTGGAGAGTAGTTGGGATGAGGTAAAAAGCTGAGAAAAACAAAAAATCAACTTTAAAAATCCCTAAATAAAGGAAGCCTAGGCAAGCAGGAAGAAAAGCATCCTGTAATTCTGGACACAGAATTAGAAACAGAATTTGGGGAGAAAAAGCTTAAATAAGCTACTCCTAAACAGATTAGAGGTTGTTATGTTCTGGATGTGATCTCAGCTTGGGGGTGAGTTCTCGAGATAGAGGGACTCTAATTTTGGAAGGACTGGTCAGTTTCCGCAGGGGTATGCCATAATTTTTATGAATAAATGAATTACTTACAATGTTTTATTTCTTATGATCCATACATTTACAGAATTTTTAGAAGAATTTAATCCTCTCAGTTCTGCATAGCTGTAGGAACAAGAATGTATGAGGAAAATAAACCAGAAACTCTAAACTAGTGATTGGTTTAAATCTGGAGATTTATGCTACCCTCGTAATTGATAAGTGTGTAACTTTAATCCATTTCTGTTAAAAATAGAATTTCATCAGCAAATACTAGAAAAAAAAAAACATGTATGAAGGAGTGATTAACTGTGTGAAGTACAGATCTGTAGATTTCCAAAGTAACAGTGCATGTCAATCTATAGATTACCCTCTACAATAAGAACAAAATGGAGGAGGAGTATAGATTTTAGTGCTAGATATATTCAGACATCAAGGAAACAAAGCTAAACATGTTTTACTAAACCTGCAAATAATTCTGGTCTAAGAATTATATATAAATTGGTGTATGACTAACATCCTTTACAAGGGAATGGTCCAAACTTAATACTATATTGGAAAATAAGTAGAATGAAACTTCTATAAAATTCCATGTAAACTATATATGTTGTGAAGGGTAGCAAATATTTCCCCCACTAGATCTATATAAAATGTCGGTTAAGAGTGTTAGTTTGAACACTAGATACACTGGAACTGTTAGAATAAGAAAAATTATATATAAATATAGTTGCAGAAAATATTATGGTTGATACAAGTAACTAATACAGGGGAACATCAAACTAAGTAGTATAAAGAGAGTCCACTGTTGGAGTCATATAATACACATGAAAGTATAGACCCGATGGAAATTGTAATTACTCATCCACTGGATTATTGTAGACTTGAAAACTCTTGTAATAGAGAGTCTTATATTCATTTATGTTATTTTAATGAGGAGGAACAGAAAGGAAAAATAATACTAGTGAGCTTATTATTTCCTTCAATCAAATTTAAGCATATAATTAATGAAAAATAAATAAATTTAACAAGAGTAATAATATGAAATAGTAACCTTGAAACCCTTAGAACATATTAATGATCTGTCATTAATAACATAGATGAACGGTAGATAAATATATATATCAAATTCTGTAACCAATTAAGGAACCAGGCTATCATGGTTTCATAATAGCATTACAGAATTTAATTATTCCGGGAATTTCATCACCCGGATTAAAATTTTTAACAGTCCCAGTCTCTGACAAAAGTTATTACTACAGTAGAAACTTTTTAGGACAATAAAACTTGAATTGTATGAACAAATTTTATCTAATAACAATGAGAGAGCCTGGTCACACTCCGACTAAGGATGCATCGATACTGACCTAAAATTCCAGGATATTACGAAGTTAAGTCGAGTGAATTAAAAATTCACCAAGTACCAATGAAGAGAACCCTTGACAAGATTCGAACCTACCTGAAATAAAATGAGGGCAATGTGAGGAATAATTATAACAAGACGATGTGAAGGTACTTCAGAAAATAATATATATTCAAACTGAGCATAAAAACAAGGGTTACCTCTGAGATTGAAATACTTTGCCACCAAATACGACCTACAGAAGGGATACATGAGTAGTGTAAAAACGTTCACTAGAACGGAAACAAAACACAGGATGAAATATTACCAATGAACCGACGTCTTACCTGGGGTAGCGATTTCACGCTAGAAGGGAGACGCTTAGAGCCAGGGCAACTCGGCAAATGAACTGAATATGGTCATGGAAGACATGAGGAAAAAGAAAAAATTTCCTACCCACCAAGGATTTAATATTAGCACAGAAACTTAACAAGGGAACGTTAAACAAAATGCACGAAAGAATGATAGAACAAAAATCAAGCACGATATAGTAGAACGATAATAAACCAGAGGTTGAATTATAGGTGACTGAGATGGCTTTTCAAATTAAACGATAGTGTAAATAAAAACAAAAAAAAAATTATGCACCAACTGTCGTAATACCCTAAATCAAACATAGTCATATTGGTAAGGAAAACGCCCAAAATTACATACCTGAAGGACTATGAAATGAATAAAAGGTTACGCTGGGAAGCTGGGAAGAGAATGACATTTCGCTTTCCCCAAACGAGCATAGTATTAACACTAGGAGTCGGTCAGGAAAAGTGAAGGGCAAAAGAACAATCCATTTGACAACTTAGGAATTAATACGATTCATTAAACAAAAACGAGAAAAACCCTAGCAGATCTGAATTATCTCCACTGTCCAAGTGTAATCAGATCGATGGGATGCACGTGGATCGATTGGGGAAAAATCGAAATCCATTGCATAGTCGTTCAAAACATAAATGAAAATCCATTGAAATCGATTCCACAGTACTCCAAATCGTACCACAAGATCGACGTTGTTAATGAGCAGACATATGTTGCAAATATAAAAACGTAACTGCACAAACCCTTGCGTGTAAACGTTACCAATAAGGGTCAAGGGATAACAAATCAAATTTTAAATCCACAGAATGCCGTCAACCCCAGTCGACGTGGAGAGCTCGACGAGTTAACCAATGCCAACCACATTTAATCAAATTTTCCAACGTAGCAGAATAAGTACGACGACTTTAATGTCATCTATCCCCATAGAAAATTCGTCACAGTGGAGGGTACGTGAGATATCCATGGTGATATGGAGACGATAATTACACAATTAAACCATGGCTGTAAGGATGAACTGAACTCATATGAACGATAAATGAGAGGAGAGATAAATCAAAATAAATCGTTCAGAACTTTGGATAATTCATTTCAAGACATAACTTCATAACTTTGGGAAATGGTGCGAGGACTTAAAAACAAATGCATAACATATTCACTATAAAACCCATAAGAATATGACAATGATATCCAAATCATACGTGTGATGAACTCTATAAAGGAGTGTGGTTAAAAGCTGAGGGCATAGATAGAATTTTCTATGTCCAAAGATAACCATAACAATTATGTGTGTATAATTTATATATATTGATATGTTCTATAGAAAATGGTAACCATATAAACCATAGGTGTGTAAAATATATGTATTCATATATATGTACAATGTAGGCCACAGAAAAAACCTATGGGAAGAATAAATAAAAACTAGGATAGATAGCCAAAGATACACATATGAGTACAATAAGGGAATAGGAAAAATCTGTTCAATAGAATTTCATAACGGTTGAAATTCGATGGTATCTCTGAATGGCTATGGTAATTAGGAGAACATAATTAGACTATCCAAAGAAAAAAAAAATTGGGGTGGGAAAGAAGAGATGTTACACATGCATACTTTGCAGATTTGTATTACAACTCTCTTCTTGGACTCACCCATACTCCAATGATATTGGAGGTGCTACGAATAGACCAAAGTGATTTTCAGTGTATTCACTTTGCATGAGATCCAACTACTTCCATGGAGGGTGCTTGTTCCCATTTATATTCATGACTGGGCAACACTACCACATCAGCTAATCTCAGGTAACCATTGTAGCCTCTTGTCTCGAATGGCACAATTGTAAATCTTGATACTCCTGGTGCTAAGTGCTCCATGGAACAAAAGGGAAGGGTAGGTAAATTTTGATTGGAATTGAGGTGCAATATTGACCTACTTGCTGCAATATCTAAGCCAACAATAGTGTTGGGAAGGGTTCAAACCCTATTGTTGACTCATAATATTGACTTGAAAACCTATGTGCATGCATTCCTTGGTGTGTTGAGAGTTTAGAGGGAAGGAAGCACTCAAATTTGTGTTGGTGATGTGAAGGGACAAGGTTTGATACAAACCTACTCTAGCTAATTTTTTGATGAAGTGAATATTCATTACTGGCCATTTAGCAAACGTTGCTTGTATCTTTATTTGAGCAGCATCCCGTGTCTTAATAAATTGTTTAAGTTATAAAGGGATATTTAATGTTGAACACTTAATTGCATACATTCCATCTTTGGTTCATTTATGGTGAAGGAATTGATTCACGGTTGAAAGGATTTCTTTATTATGTGGAGCAATAATAGTGAGATTCACCTTATTTTTTCAATGAAAATGAATAGAATTGATACACTATTATAGTTACTTAATACTATGATACTTTTTTATACGAATGATACAATCAAAATTAGCAAAACCATTCTTGTTGATATCCAAAATTGTCTACAAAATGCACAAGAAAAAATCGAGTTTCTGCAACTCGAATCTCGGCTACAACAAGAAGAGTTGCAGAGGCATAGCCATCATTCTAAAATTGTCTGTATTCTAGAAAATCCTCTCCTTAAGACTGAGACACTATCCCATAAATTTCCAAAAACTAATCAGATCAGCAAGGATAAGGTTGATTCAATGCCTAGTATAAGAGCAGATTTGAATGCAGAAGAAAACATCAGGCCTGCACTTCCCAAGCCCATCATCAGACCTTGGGAACATTTTTTCCACAACAAGCACACAACTAGTCTTGGATATGAAAATTTGTCCTTTCATATTCCAGTCTACTCCAAGCCCATCAAATTTCAAAGTGATGGATTTCTTCATGATAGCGCACCTTCATTTGTTTCGGATCTTGCTCCTCTTCCACAACAACAACAACAAATTTTGAAATTCCATCACTGTGATCAATTTTTCCATATGAAATATCATTTTTTTGAACTTAACCCATGCAAGAAATCTGGTCGGCACACTCATTATTCACATAGATGCTTCAGAAACAAGCCTCTTGGAAGAAAAAAGATTCATGTTGGATGGATCACTTCTTAGCAATGGGCATCAACAACCAAGAATATGTTTAAGTCACATGTCAGAACCTATTCTAGAATATTTAACAATCTTGCAGTTGAGTTTCCGCCATCATCTCACCTTGTACCTGACAGGGGGAAAAATGGTGGTCATCTACAAGCCTCGAAGCCACATAAAACGAGCCTAAGCAACAATTTCTGATTCTAGATTTAGAGTTGTAGCCAGATAAATAGTAGTTGAAGTGAGCCTAAACCACAATATTTCATTCCATATATAGAGTTGTAGCTAGAGACATAGATGCCCATGATCATTTCTTTGGTTTGTGGATAGCCTTAAACCATCCATGCAAGGTTGATATTCTTTCTCTTCAAATAATTCAGGACACTTCATCTAGTAGAAGACTTCAACTTCTTGCTAGCTTTGGTAGAGTTTCAGGAAATGTATTAAGAATTCCAGTGTTGATGGTCATCCTTAAACCATCACAGGTTTTAGACATCCATTATTCTAGGTTGAAGGTCTCCTTCTTCAAAAGATGAAGGACACTTCCTTTAGCAGAAGCCTTGAACTTCTTGCGAGATTTGGAAGAGTTCTAGGAATGGCACTAAGAATTCCAGTGTTGGTGGCCATCCTTAAACCACCTCTTTATGCCAAAATTTTATAGAGCTCATTCAACTTAAGTGTTGCAATGCATAATTTGCAGATTTGTATTACAACTCTCTTCTTGGACTCACACATACCCCTTCGGATTAAGGGGGGGAATGTTGGACACCTAATCCTCTATGGTTAGGTGTGGAAGGCGAATGGGCAAAATGAAAGAAAGAGACCAATTGGAAGATGAATCTAAGGGTCACCTAATATACTATAAAAGCACATCGATGGTTAATAGTAAAGAAACTCATTCTTATCCTATATTTCTATGTGTGTTTTCTCCATTATCCATGAATGTTTAACAACATTAATCTATAAAATTATATCTAATTAATGTATGATGTTATAGAGAGAGAGAGAGAGAGAGAAAGTTTTTTACACTAAAATAAATATATAGAGATTTATTCTAATTTAAAATTTCAAGTAATAATAATTATAATTATAATTATATATATATATATATATTATAGAATTTATATTTTTGGTATGTATATGTATATATGTTAAAAAATTTCACTAGTGAAAAACAAAGACTAAAATTAAGAGAAGTGTCTAAAAATTGAAGTAGGAAATGTACAAGCCCGAATAAACTCCAGAATGAAATAGAAATTGTATTAATGATAAAAACACTTATTTATACACGTGCAATCTAGGTACGAGACAATTGTGACTCCATAACTTATTAACTATAAAATTTTAATATGAAACTAATTATGTATTTTACAATAACAATCCCGAAGGATTATTTAACATTCCCCCCTTAAACTGAAGGGACATTTGACATGTCAACTAACACTATGAACCTTTCAAAATTTTCATGTCCCAGGGACTTTGTAAATACATCTCTGATCTACTCCGAAGTAGGATAATGGGTGAGATGAATAACTTGGGCCTCTTCAGAGTGTCAAATAAAGTGATATTTGGTGTTATTATGCTTTCATCGATCATGGAACTTGGGATTCTTGGAAATATGGACTGCAAAAGACTTGTCACTGAGTAGTGGAGTTGAAGCCTTTTGTTTCTCCTGAGTCTTCAAGTATTTTTGTGAAGCCAAATGATTCATTTTGTAGCTTGAGTTGCTACAACATATTTGGCTTTGGTGGTAGAATCAATAGGAATATATCACTTGCGTGATATCCAACTGATGGATTCTTATCCAAGACTCATCAAATAACTGGATGTAGAGACTCCATTATCCTTATCTCCATCAAAATCAAAATCTGAATCGCCAATTATATAGAAATATGGAACTTTCAAATATTGTATTCCATATGTTCGAGTGCATTTCAAATACTTGAGCACCTAGTTTGTTGCATTCCAATGACCTTCACATGGCTTATGCATGAACCTGGAAGGTATCCATATAATAAAATCTATATTAGGTCGAGCAGTAGTTAAAAAATTCAAATTTCCAACAAGTTGATTGTACTTTGTTGGATCATCAAATTTACTTCCTTAAGTGGAGGTAAGCTTCAAATTCTTCTCCATAGGATTAGAGACAAAATTACCATCCTGCACCCAAAATATGTCCAATAATTTTCCAACTTAATTTTTCTAACAAATGAAAATGTATTTGGGTTTCTGCTCAACTTCAATCCCTAAATAATGTGCAATAAATCGAAATATGAGATGTCAAAATATTTCATCAAATCTCTTTTGACGGATGTTATATAGTCATCACTATTGCTGTAATCATCAAATCATCTACATAGACAACCATATATACAACTAACTTTCCAATTTTCTTAAGAAAAATAGTTGCATCATATAGATCGAAAAACTTATATTTCAACTTAGGAATGTGTTCAACTAACTTTTCATACCATGAACGAGATGCTTGTTTCGGTCCATACAAATATTTCACTAATTTACATACCTTTTTCTCTTTTCCTTTGATAGAAAAACCTTCTGGTTGAAAGATATAAAAAAAATCTTCAAATCGCCATTAATTTTTTTTTTTTAACATTCATGTCGTGTCTCTTCGAGTTATTATTATTTGCAAGAAAAAAAAAATAGTTCTAATTGTGCCCCACTTTTCTGTAGAATAAAATGTATTAGTGTAGTCAACACCTTCATTTTGAGCGTAGCCTTCTATTACAAGCCTTGCCTTGTATTTATCAAGAGAACCATATACCTTATACTTGATATTATACATCCACTTTCCACCAATAAGTTTAGTGCCAGCAGGAGGATCCACTAACCTCAAAGTTCCATTCTTAACAAGTTCATCATATTATTTTTTCATTGCATCATTCCATTCATCACAATTAATAGCTTCTTCAAAACAATTGAGTTCAATAATTATAGAATGATTAAATGAAAAATCATGAAAAACGTTATCTGAATCAACTTTAGAATAACCTTATGTTTCAAAGTCATCGTGCTCGGTTGGAACATTTTGATCACATGTGGATCTTCATAAAGGTTTTTGAAGTGGATGTGATGGTTTCTCATAATGAAGTACAGGTTCTTCAACAACACTTCCTTACCATGCTACAACAACACTATCCTCCAAATTTTCTTCAACAATAACATCGTCATCATTCTAATGAGTAAAACATGGAAAACCACAATATAATCCATAATGGGAGCACCCACTTAAATCTTTGGAACATCATTATAAACTTCGAAATAGAGCATTTCAAATGAAAATTTCTCCAAATGAGCCAGTTGCCTATCAACAATGGAATTATATTTATCTTATTCAAGAAAAATAACATCTATAGAGAGAATCAAATTCTTATTCTCTTCATCATACAACATGTCTGCTTTGGAAGTATTAGAATAACCCAAAGATATACATTTTCAAATTATTTCTCCTAATCTATTTCATTGTTGGTTAGCAATCAAAGCATAACATTTTATCCAAAAAGTATGAAATGCTAAACAGTTGGGAGTCTATCATACCAAAGTTCATAAGGAGTTATGTTGCTAATAATAGAATAAGGACAACGATTTCTAACATAAGATGCACAAAGAATTTTTTTACCCAAAAATATCAATAGTTTCACATTCTTAAAAAACATCATAGATATAGTCATATTAAGAAAAATTATATTGTTCATTTTGCAACACCATTTTACTGTGGATTATAAGGTATGGTAGTTTGATGTTTCATTCCAATGTCCTTCAGATATTGTTCAAATGCATGAGAATAATAATCACCACTGTTATCAGTTATGAGAATGCCTATACTATGTTGAGTTTCATTTTTAATCATCAAATGAAAATTTTTAAAAACTTAAAAAACTTGTGACTTACCTTTCATCAAATGGACCCAACACATTTTAAAGCATTCAACAATAAATGTCACGACATATTTATTACCAATGGTAGTTCCAACATGCATAGGTCCAGATAAATCTGAATGTATGAGACCTGTTTTTCATGAAGATCTAGAAGAAGAACAAGTTGAAAAGGCTGCTTACAATTCTTTCCTAGAATAAAATCATCACAAGGTGTAATCTATCTTGGAACTATAGGAACACCTTTAATACCTTTATGTTTCATACTTCTAATATTGCCATAATTGATGTGACCAAATCAAACATGTCACAACAAGCTGGAAGACATGATATCACTTCGTTTCACCAAAAAATGAAAAGTTTCACAAGAATTAGTAGATGAAGTACCATTTAACTTTAAAATTATACCTTCTTCCACACCTGTCATAATAATTGCATGATGATATGCCCTTTATATCTTGATTCTACCATCAAATATATGAATATAATGCCCCTATTTCCGAATATGGATAAGATACATTAAATTTTGTTGAAACTATGGAATATAAAGTACATCCTGAAGAACATAATCTGAAAGATTAAATATTTTAAAACGAATAGACCCAATTCCAAATGGTTTAATTTGATACTTGTCAGCATAGTAAATAATACCATCCATATAATGACTGAAAGTTTCAAAAAAATATTTCCTTAATTTCATATGACTAGTGGCTCCTGAATCCAAAATCCAACTATCTCGCCATGAAGAAAATACGGTGTTGAAAAAATAATTAATATTAAAATTACAGTGAGCAAAAATGTAACGTGCAAAATCTTATGATTTTCCCTTATTTGGTTGTGGCTCATCTTTCCTTTTATTCCATTGTTCTCTTCTCTTACTGACTTTCTCCCAAGGAATTTTATAGATTTTTTCTCTTTCATCTATTTTGTTTTAAATTTTATCAAATGTAATGTCTTTTAGTTTCCCACTCAATTGGAGAGATTATAAATAATGTGAATAGATAGGGTGAAAGAATTATATAAAGGTTGTAAGTTGTAAATCCAATTCAATTCTAGTGGTGTCTTTTCATGAAAAATAGATTTTATTTGAGAGGAACTCTTCCAAGAATAAGTATCCCTCATCTCCAAATAAAAAAAAAATTAACAACAATTGAATAATTTCGAGTTATGAGTGCGAATAATACAATTCTTTCAAATTATTTAATGCTTTGAATGCAATATGACAAGAAATGAGATATCAGCTTACCTCTTCTATCACGGATGCAGTTATTAACACATATTCCTTGTTGTATTCTTTCTCCCAAATTGCATGCTCCTATCGTTATTAGGTGACTCTGGTGGAATTTCTTTTCTATCACTAAACTTCTTGCCTTGACAAACTTCACACAAATCGTTAAAAACAAGAGAAATTTTAATCTTTCTAAACCAATATTGATAGTTCTCCATTTCATTAAGCACAACTCCAACTATGGAGGATATTGAAATCATAATTCCTTTTCAGCAAAATAAACCCTTAGAAAAATCCTTTTCAAATTCAAAATATATTCAATACATCTGAAAAACTAAATTCCTTTCTTCTCCTTTTGCAAATTAATTTGCCTTGGTGCTCTAATGGTATGTTTCAAAAATAGCTCAGCAAATATCTTTGTTCAAATCTGAACATTGATGCCCACATTAAATATTTATTAGAAAAATATTTCACAAATACCTGCCCTTTTAAAATATTTATTAAAATTTTCTTTCACAAATTTTTTACTTTTAATTTAAAATTTATTTTCACAATAAATTTATAAATTCCATACCAATGTAACTTCTATTTTACTGTAGTAAATGAATTTCACAATTCCATACCAACATAACTTCCAATTTACTGTAGAAAACGTGATGCAGAAAATTGACGAGGATTCTTCCAGAATCAAAACTAAGTCTATTAATAAATATTCACCAACCAATAAATATTCATTGACACATTTTATTCCACCCACAACTAGTGACTCGATATTTCTCCTTTTAAACCGCCTTTATTTCAAATCACAATCATAAAAATATACTTCATTTTCACAATGAATTTCACAATTCCATACCAATGTAGCTTACATTTTACTAAAGGAATTTCACAATTCCATATCAATATAGCTACCAGTTTATTTTAGTAAATGAATTTCACAATTCCATACCAATATAGCTTCCAGTTTATTATAGTAAATGTGATAAAATTTCTTCTAAAAAACTAAACCAAACTTCTGCCAAAATTAAATCTGCAACTATTAATAAAGATTCACCAACTAATAAAGATTTACCAACCAAATTTATTTTACTAGTGAATCGGTCTCTCTCCTTTTAAAACAAATTATGGAAAAAATTAAATAATTCCCCTTAAAAAGATTTAAAATCTGCACTTCCTCATTCATCATAATTTAATATGGTTAAAATGATGATAACCATACATACCATATCAAGTCAACTCTACTAGTTACAGAATACAAATAGCTCAAATGAAATCAACTACAAGTTCTTACCTCCACGCGGTTTATTTTGTTGTGTATGGAGACAGACTTTTCATCCAACTACGTCGTGAGCCAAATTTACCACCACTCCAATTGACTCGATCTCCATTTCAAATGGTCTCACGATAAACACAACACTCCTTCCTCAACAACAACACAAAATTTTTTCCTCAACAACACTGCTTCCTCAACAATAATCACACAAGCTCCATTCCATCCTATCCTTTAGGCCAAGGTCTTCACATGAATACATGAATTTTATGAACAAATTAATCAGGGATACGATATCATTGTAGAAGCCTAAATGAAATAGCGCAATGAGAGAGAAATTTTAGTAATGATAAATTTACGTATTTACACATGTGTGTTTGGGTAACTTTAATATGAAAATGGAATATAAAACTAATTATATATTGTATAACAACAAACAACAATACTGAATGATTACTTAATAGAAAAATGTTGGATAATCGATGTTTCAAGAAAATGAGTAAGAGGAAGGAAAAAAAACATTTTCCACAACTAATTACATTTTGTACAACAAAAATATCGAAGAATTAGTTAATATAAAAATGTTGGATAACGGATATACGAAGAAAATGAGTGAGAGGAAGGAAAACAAACTTTTTCCACATACATGAAATTTTGCTCGAATATCTCAATGGTAAATTGTATGAAATAGATTACTTTAATTTTATTTTAAAAGGTTCAATAGAAAAAAATAAATTAGTGAAAACAAACATGCTTTATCTTTGTAGGACTAGGAACATAAAAATTTCTACATTGGAAAAAATATTAGATAAACTTTAGATTTTTGTAGAAGTTTCAAATGCTTTAAAGACCATAAATATAATAGCGAAAAACAAAGCTACACAAACTATCCATTGTTTTAATAAAATTAAGCAACTATAAACTATTTGATGCCCAAAAAAAACTAAAAATAAGTTAGGGACTCTCTTCGAGCAGCAAATTAGATGCATCAGGTTTATAAAAATTATAAAATATAAAATTTTTGCAAGTTTCAAAGAACAACTAAAGAAATGAGGTTGTCTTTTTTAGGAAGCTCTTTAATGTATAGTGATAGACTAAACTTTTGCGAAATATATAGTTGTAATGTGTCTTCATAATATATGAAAATAAATAATTAAATAATAGTTGGTAACATAATATATATGGGATTATGAGTTTAGAATTGGACAAAGTTATGGATATTTTGTGGAAGTGTTCAAAGAAGTTTCCAATTAAGAATAAAATATTAAATCATATTTTTTTAAGTAAATTATTTTTGAAATAAAATGAATAAGTGTTAAATTCATGTATGTTAAATTATCGTGAATTTTAATATAATTTTCAAGTTGCAATAGAGTAATGTTCTGCAAGTACTACCATGATCAATGACCTCCATTGTTTTACGAAATATGATTTCAAAATCTAAAATTTTTAATAAAATGATACTAAGAACCAAACATATTTTACTGAGAACCTCCAAGTGTAACAATCAAAATATCACCCATAAAAAAATATTTACCGATGATAACCCACACAAATAAATACATTCACAAATCAACATCTCAGGAAGGTTTACATAAATTCGACTTTACATTATTCTTTAACTTGCCTATCATTCATACAACAATTTTTTATGTCATATACTATGCATCGGATCCGTTTAACATTGGTACACCTTGCCGTTAAAGCTATGGTTATACAGCGGCCTAAGGGCTCTCCGTTTCATGAGGAAGATGCTATGCTTATAAGACAACTGTTAGGTTAGGACTGTACTAGTGATTTGGCGAATTAGTAATTTAATTAATGCTCCAGTTCATTAGCACAGAAATATCTCAATTAAAAATTAAAGAAATTAACACATCTCCTTGAAATATCTGCCTCCCAGGTTTGAATGTACTACAGTGTACACCTGTTGAGGTTTTCACCCTTAATCTACCTTGTCGAGATCCAACAGTGAAAAGTTATCTAGGGTTTGTAAAGTAGAGTTCATTGCAGGATTTCTATTCTTTGGAATTTTCCTCGGCACTATGCTCGGCTCTCCAGTGATGAACTCATGAATAGTCTCTCCCTACCTTCAACAGAGTTATTATTATCATCTCTATTTATCTCTTCTAAAATAAGTGTCTACTGTTTCTATTGTCGAATGGATTGCAGATTCCTATGGCTAAACCCTTTAGAACAAAATTCAGGTAGCTACACCTTTTACAGTATTCGGTAATTTCTTTTCCGTTGATAAATATTTCACTGTAAAAATTTGTGTAGAAATTTAGTTAAGAATTGTGTCTGCCACTTCAATTATTATTTGAAACTATAATTTTTCTTTGTATTTCTAGGTTCCCTCTTCTCACAGCTCTTTGGAATCTTCCCTATCTCTGTCAGATACTTTCCATTTCTTTCTGGCTCTTCTTCAAGCTGGAACAATCAAACCCTTCTATGCTCTCTGGAACGAAGACAGAGGAAGACTGAAGGTAAACTTTCATGGTCATCATACCCTTCCTTTTTTCAGAAAAATTATGGCTTACATACCCCGCTACTTATACATTCTTTACTTGATGCTTTTGTAGATGGAAAATTCTCCAATTCAGCTTGAATCCCTGTCAGGTAAGCTAGAAATTACAATTTTGCTTCTGTTTAGAACTTCCCTTTCGTTAACCTGAAGATTTTCCGATTAACTTACTCATTCTCACCTATATATGCAGGTATGATATTTGAGATGTCGGGAAAAAGAAACTACAGATGAGCATTACCCTACCCATGTTGAACTTAATCCTTCCTTCTTTTTCTCACAGGTATTTCTTCTACACGAAGGCTTGGAACTTCGAACCCCTGACTGGTTATTGGTCCTTCTTGGACAAAAACGAGCCAGACTTTTTAACACTTAGAATTGCTTTATAATTTATGCAGAGCTATTCCTGCTAGCTCTATTTCTGTTCTTCTTTAACATTGATGGATTCCTCTGGATATTTGTATTTCTTTTAAGGAAGTGGCTTCTTATGATTTTTACATTTTTAGTTATAACAGACATATTCTCATGGAGTCTTGAGAAGTAATTATAACTTAAGAGTTATACTCTTATTGCTTCAGACTCTAATCTCATTTTGGTTTTAGGCCTCAAGGACAATTGTTTTCCGTTATATCTATTTATAGATATTGATGATTTCGTTTTTGTTTCTAATTTGGAGCTCTTGTACCTATCCTCCAAGATTTTGTTTTTCAAGTTCTTAAATAAAATATGATTGCAATGGTTTCCTCGTGCATTACTATTGAATCTTACACTCTAACATTTAGTTCTCTTGGGGTTTAAACTCACTATATTTTTTCTTAATTCAGAAGTAATGCCCAATTTGTGGTTTTTATCCTTCGAGTAGAGCTATGAATCTACAGAATAAATATATGCATATTCTCGTTTTTAATTCTTTTTCTTATCTATTCTAGAAATGAGTTATTTTATACAGTTTATGACTTGTATTTCATGATATCCCTTAGGATATTCTATGCTACATCACAGGAATGTTGGTTTCTGGTTGTGATTACACAGTAATGATTTTAATTGTATTAATTCACTACAATTATTTTACTGTGTCATACTATAGTCATAAAAATTCAACCAGACACACTATATACACTCTAAAGTCCGAGTATAGTATATACCATATAGAATAAACGTCCTATTTTTTGGAGCGTTCAAGCTCTGGACTTTGGAAAAGTTCCTTACAAGACCCTAACTACACTTCCCACTCTGGGTTTTCCTAGCTTATATATATATTCAACTTTATATTTAACTCAACGTCTACTAATTGATACTTACTCATAATGTATTGTTAAGTATATCTGTAAATATTGCATTTAGTTCTGTACTATAAACTAAACAACTTTCTTGCATTAAATAAATACAAAAAGTCACAAAATCATTTTAATAGAAACCCAGTAAAACTCACATACAGTAATTCCTACCTGTACTGAATAAATACATTCCCAACAGATTCTAGGAAACCAAAATAACGGAGTACAAAATCTCATTTTTCAGATTTTTCGGTACTAATTATTTCTTTCACCATCAAATGAATTCAGTAAATTTACTTATCTGTGTTAGACCATGGTTATTCCTTGCTACCGTGGATGAGGCAATTATGTCCACACCACCCCCCCCCCCCCCCTCCAAATCCAGGCTTTACAGTTGACAGAACTTCTGGAAGAGAACTCGGGAGAATCCAGTCCAATCTCCAATTTCGGAAAAATCAAATTTTTTTTGGAGTATTCCACTAGTTACCACAACACTAGGAATTTTTCTCCAGATTTTTTCCTTTTCCCCAGCTACCCTAACAGAACCCCCAAACCTCACTAGGATTCCACTTTTATCCTCAGAGGTTGGGAAACTGTTTGAACTAAATTCTGTTCAACTAACTCTCAGATCTTGAAATTATTCTTTTATCATCAATCTTTTACTTTGTGGCATCAACTCCATAATGATTTTTCATTAATCAAAATTAAATTTTTGTTCATAATATTTTGTTTTCAAAATAATAATAGTAAATGTTTAAAAGTCTTAACAATTAACTTAACCTACATGCCCCCGGTGTTCTCATTCTCCTCCAGAAAAAAGTTCAGGGTAGGCTTCCCAAACAAAACCTTCATCTTCCCAGGTAGCGTTTTATGAGCTAAAGTGCTCCCATTGCACTTTAACCTGGGCGATGGCTCGTTTCCGTAGCATGATTTCCCTATAATCAATTATACAGTGAGGTTCAACCAGAAATCCTTCGTCCAACTCGACCTGCAAGAAATGAACTTCAATTAGTTTTACTCATAAACCTTAGCATCCTTAATCAATCGGGTATTCATTTTCTACTTGAATATCCTACCCATGGATTATGTGCTTTCGATCATGAATGTATCGTTTCAATAATGATACGTGAAAGACATTGTGCACTTGAATATGATTGGGCAAAGCCAATCGTTAAGCCACAGGTCTGACCCTTTCCAATATTTGGAAGGGGCCACAAAACTTTGGAGCTAACTTGGCACAAGACGCCTATATCAAAGTTCTTTTCCTCAGTTTGATTCTTATGTACACATGATCCCCCACTTCAAACTCACAATAATTTATTTTCTTATCTGGATGCACTTATTGCCTATCCTGAGCTGACTTCAAATTTTGTCGGATCTTTTTTACTTATGTTTCAATTTCATATATCATATATGGTCCAAGCATCAACTTGGTTTCTGAGCTACTCCAGTTAATGGGAGTTATGCGTTGTCGCCCATATAAGGCTTTGAATCGGCTCATCTTAAGAGATTCTTGATAACCTTTGTTATATGAAAACTCCACTACGTGAAAATACTCTTCCCACCTAGTTGGTTATTTCATGACATACATACATAGCATACCTTCAGGAATTTAATTTGACCACTCTATTTGACCGTCCGTATGTGGATGGTAAGTAGTGCTGAAATTAATCTGAATTCCCAATCCTGTGAATAATGTCTTCCAGAATTTTGAATTAAACTTCACATCCCTGTCATACATGTCAGTCTTTGGAATTTCATGCAATCTAAATATTTCTCGAATGGATATGTATGCTATTTGCACCGTCTTATAAGTGGACTTCACGGGTATAAAGTGTGTTGATTTTCTTAATCGATCCACCACTACCATTATAGAGTCATTATTCTTCTTTGACCTTGGTAGTCGAGTGATAAAGTCCAACGATATCACTTCCCACTTCCACTGAGGTACTGGTATAGTCCGCATCAACCCAGCTCGGTGTTAGTGCTCTACCTTCACTTACTGGCACTCTAAACACTTGTCTAGATATTCTGCAATATCTATTCTCATACTTGGCTAGAAGTAATTCTTCCTTATTGCCGTTAACATCTTCTGATATCGAGGATGTACAGAGTAATTATTTCGATGATATTCATTTAGAATCAACTCCTTCAACTCCATTATGTTTGGAACTAAAATTCTCTTTTTGAAACTTAGTAACCCTTCCTTATCAATTTCATAGTCAGCAGATTTTCCTTGATCTTTGAACTCTTTTGCTTGCTGCTACATAAACATATACTCAGGATATTTTATAGCTTCTTCTTTTATTTGCTCTAAAAATATGCACTCAATCTGATTATAATACATCTCAAAAACACCATACAATTTTCTGCTTAATGCATCAGCCACTCTATTATCCTTACCTTTTGCATGCTGCATATCAATATGAAATTCACTCAGGGAGGCATCCCACCTTGCCTCATGAGAATTGATATCAGCTTTCCTAAGATAGCTGGTTAAGCAGTTGTGATCTGTTTTGAGCACAAATCATTTTCCAAGTAAGTAGTGCCTCCATACCCGGAGCGAATGCACTACTACTATCATCTCCAAGTCATAAGTGGAATAACGATTTTCATGCTCTTTTAATTTTTTTGACTCATAGGCCACCACTTTACCCTCTTGTTACATAATCACCCCAACTCCTTCTTTGCATGCATCTATGTAGACTTCAAATTGTTTATTAGGATCTGGTACTTTTAACACCAGAGCTATAATTAAGAACTGTTTCAGTTTTTCAAAGTTGTCCTGACATTCCTTTGTCCATTTGAATGTTTTTCCTTTCCTTTGTAGGTAATTAATTGGAAAATAATTTTTTGAAAAACCTTCATTAAACCACCGATAATAACCGGCCAGCCCCATAAAATATCAAATGTCTGCCACATTTTGAGGTACCTTCCACTCCATAATCATTTTGATTTTCTCAGGGTCCACTTCAATACCTTCGGGAGAAATAACATGTCCAAGGTACTGTATCTCTTCCTTAAAAAAATCACACTTGCTGAAATTTGCGTACAATTGATGCTTTCTTAACATTTTGAACACTAACCGGAGGTGTTCTTTGTGTTCTCCTGCATTCTTAGAATAGATTAAAATGTCATCAATAAATATTAACAAAAATTATCTAGATAGGGGTGAGATATACCATGCATTAACCTCATAAATGTTGTTGGCACATTGGTCAACCCGAAAGGTAGCAGTACAAACTCGTAGTGTGCATACCTTGTACGAAAATCAGTTTTATGTATGTCTTCGTCCTTTATCCGGATCTGATGGTATCTCAACCTTAGATATATTTTTGAAAATGTTGTTGCTCCCTTCACTTGGTCAAACAAGTCATCAATTCATGGTAAAGGATATCTGTTTTTAACAGTCATTTAATTAAACTAGCGGTAATCCATGCACATTCGCATGGATCTGTCTTTCTTCTTCACAAACAACATAGGTGCTCCCCAAGGAGATACACTTGGTTAGATGTACCCTTTATCCAATAACTCCTGTAACTACATTTTCAATTCAGTTAATTCAGGTACACTCATTCAATAGGGTGCCCTTGAAATTGGTGATGCTCCAGGTACCAATTCAATGGTAAAATCTATATCCCTTCTCAGTGGTAAGCCTAGTATTTCCTCTGGAAATACATCCATAAACTTTTGTACTATCGGTATATTTTCCAGCAGTAGAGTTTTTTTTTAGAATTGGTATATCCCACCTCTATGGCATAAAGCTGAGATCCCTTCTTCATGAATTTACCCATTTTAGATGCTGTGATTGGAGACAACTATAATGATTTATTTATGCCTTGAATTTCCTGGCAGGTTCCATCCTGCATTCTATAGTAGATGATATTTTCTTTATATTCTACTAGCGTACAATGTTTCTCCAACTAGTCCATGCCTAGCAGCACATCATAAGAACCCAATGGTAATATACTCAGATCAACATTTAGCGGTTTCTCACTAAATTTTAGTGTAAAGTTCGGTATTTCGGCACTAAATTTCCTCTTTGCCCCAGTGGCTAACTATACCAACCATGGATTTCTTGAATTTATGACTCTTCAATTAACAAATTTCTACTACTTTAGGACTTACATACCTCAAATTTTCACCTGGGTCTACCAAAATAGAAATAGGTTGAGATAGAAAATTACCTTCCAATTCCATAATTGTCGGCTAGTCTGCTTGTCGGTCTTGCAGTGTTGCATTAATTCTGGGTATGTTTCTAGCAACATCTCCCACTATTTAGGCCTCCTAAAAATTGTTAATTTCCTCACTCCTACCTCGCTATGGACAGTCTATGTAGTAGTGTGCCTCACCACACCCTCAACACTGTAAAGGTGGCTTCTAGTTCTGGGTTTGTTCCAGTTTGCTAGAGGCTTTTGTTGGTTTATCTTTTGTAGGCCACCTTATTCTTTGATGATGTCTTCCAAATTGTTTGCTAACTGGCCTTCTTGCAGCACCGTTAAAATTTTTGGTTCTGTTTCTTTTAAAACCAAAGCTTCCCTTATTCTCTTTCTTTGCCTGCCAGCTTTTACCTTGTTCACCTTTTTATTTAGCTTGCTGGTAACACATTCTGGCTTTTCTAATTGCCTCATGCATATTCTTAGGATTCACAAACTCAATATGTACTTTCATATGAGTTAGAAAATTGTTTAGGAACCTCTGCACTTTAGCATTTTCATCTCTTAAATAGGGAACATAATGTAGTAGGGAAGTAAACTTAGTGATGTACTCATCCATTGCCATTTTCCCCAGTTTCAAATCATAGAACTCTCTATAATTTTCATCATAAAAAGGTTTTGTTAAGTATTTATCTTTAAAATACTGTTGGAATGCATTCCAAGTTGCATCGTGGTCATCTATACTACGAACATTTTTCACTTCCTCCCACCATAAGGTGGATTTCTCCCTTAGCTAATAGATAGCCAATCTGGCTTTAAGATTACTGTTGTATTCACACAGTTGGAAATACTTATTCATGTTTATCAGCCATTCCTCAGCCACTTCCTCCTCTACTCTATCAAATGTAGGAGGCTTTATTTTCCGAAAATCACCTTGCAGCTCTACCTTCTATATTTTCACTTCGTTCTGATCTGACACATTATCTGATTCAACTTCATTATAATTTTTATTTCTATTACAACGCTGAGACTGAATTCTTTCCATTCTGTCAGTGTCATGATCTCTTATTTGTTTTTCATTTGTTTCCTAAAACTCTTTATTAGTACTTTCCTTCTCATTTTCTTGATTCTCTTTGTCAGAGAGGCTTTTCAATATCCACTCCTACTCTTGCACCAAACATGCATTATCGTCTCGAACCCTCTCCATTTCCTCTCTTAACTTCTACACAGTGTTTAAGAGAATACTGGTTTGGTGCTATTATTCCTCCAACAACCTACTGGTTTGTTAATGCTGCTCCACACCAAGTTGTATCCACATTTCTAGGTTCATTTCCGGTCGGGGTTGTGTTTCCCTGGCATTCGGAGGTGGCTGCTGTGTTAGTGCCCTCCTCATAATATCCTTTTAATTTCTTTCTCTCTGCGTGCATTAATAATACACAATTTAAAACATTATTTTACCCATAGGTTCCCAACGTTACAACGTTGCTCTAATACCACTTGTAACAGTCAAAATATCACCCATAAAAATAAATTTACCAATGATAACTCACACATAAATAAATACATTAACACCTCAACATTTGAGGAAGGTTTACATTAATTCAACTTTAAATTCTTCTTTAACATACCTATCATCCATACAACAAATGTTTATGTCATATACTATGCATCAGATCTGTTTAACATTGGTACACCCTACAATTAAAGATATGGTTATACAACGGCCTAAGGGCTCTCCACTTCAGGAGAAAAATGATATGCTTATAAGACAACTGTTAGGTTAGGACTGTACTAGTGATTGGGCGAATCATTATTTTAATTAAAGCTCCAGTTCATTAGCACGGAAATATCTCAGTTAAAATTTAAAGCAATTAACACGGCTACTCGAAATATCTGCCTCCCAGGTTTGAATGTACTTTTTGAGGCGGTAAATCGCCTCTGTGGACAGAGGTGATCCCACTAGCCCAGATCAGGTCTAGAAACAATCAAATCATGCAATGAAGTTGGTTCCTAGTTATAATAAAGACAAATATTGTGATAAGTGACCTACCTCAAATCCGATGTCATTGTTGCCGAAGAAGAAGGGTACTCCTTGTCCCTAGCCTAACAGATTACAATCCTTCTATTTGTCATGTCCAGACACCTATACACATGCAGAGAAACACCGACATACAACGTAATACTTAAAGCACGTAGCTATATATTAGTCAGAGAGGATATAATTCATTACATTTCATAAAATAGTAAACACATGAATGGAACCAAAATCAGAGTCGTTTATATTAATGATGACAAAAAGGGAGATTACAACTAAATTCTCTGACGCTATGATCTTCCTTCGGCGGGGTTTGCATTGGAGCATGTCTCAATAAAGCCTATCGGGAATTGGGACAAAGCTCCCTCTCACGAAGTTCTTCTTGGCTCTGCTTTCAATGGTTGCCCGGCTATAGTTTTCCTCCTACAAGTTCAGCTAGCTTGCTAATGGATAGGGAAAGCTTTTATAGATGGAGGAAGGGAAGTTGGGATCCCTATAATCATGGGATAGGCCCTATCTCTTAGGAAGGTTCCATGAGAGGTGGAAAACCACTTCCTATACATGGAGATCTGGAGCCAAACCACTAAACTTTCTTTGATGATTCATTCTGGAGTTTGTTAGAACCAAAATTCTTCCATTTATTTTTAAAAAATATTCCTTAATGGGCATGGCGTGAGTGAGACACAGGGACAGTGCAGCAATTGGCACGCCCTCTAGTGTGGATTTCCCCCATTGGTGCGAGGGATGAACTGACTAGTCGCACCAAGGCTAAAACACCTATTTTTTTAGGAGAATGTTTATCCTTAGGTAGGATGATGTTATGAAAGTTTTTTTAGGACATGCTACTACTCACAGGTCACGGGAATAGTCCTCCAATGTGCGGGACGAGGGATTGTTGGGACGGTGACAAAATATTGTGTAACAGTACTACAGTGTACACTTGTTGAGGTTTGCACCCTTGATTTGCCTCGTCGAGATCCAATGGTGAAACTATATCTAGGGTTTGCAAAGTAGAGTTCATTGGAGGCTTTCTATTCTTTAGCATTTTCTTAGGCACTCTGCTCGGCTCTCCAATGATGAACTCATGAATAGTGTCTCTCAACCTTCAATAGAGTTATTATTATCATCTCTATCTATCTCTTCTGAAATAAGTGTCTACTACTTCTCTTGTCGAATGGATTGGAGATTCCCATGGCTAAACCCTTCAGCACAACCTTCAAGTAACTACACCTTTTATAGTATTGGGTAATTTCTTTTCCGTCGATAAATCTTTCACTGTAAAAATTTATGGAGAAATTTAGTTAGGAATTGTGTCTGCCACTTCAATTCTTATTCGAACCTAGAATTTTTCTTTGTATTGCTAGGTTCCCTCTTCTCACGGCTCTTCGGACTCTTGCCTATCTCTTTCAAATACTTTCCATTGCTTTTTGGTTCTTCTTCAAGATGGAACAATCAAACCCTTCTATGCTCTCTAGAATGAAGACAGAGGAAGACTGAATGTAAACTTTATAGGTCATCATACCCTTTTTTATTCAAAAAAAATATGGCTTACATACCCCGCTTCTTATACACTCTTTACTTGATGCTTTTGCAGATGGAAACTTCTCCAATTCGGCCTAAATCCCTGTCATCTAAGCTATAAATTAAAATTTTTCTTCTGTTCAGAACCTTCCCTTTCGTTAACCTAAAGATTTTTTGATTAACTTATTCGTTCTCACCTATATATGTAGGTATACTACCTGAGATGCCGGGAAAAAGAAACTATAGGTGGGTATTACCCTACCCATGTTGAACTGAATCCTTCCTTCTTTTTCTCACAAGTATTTCCTCTACACGAAGGCTTGGAACTTCAAACCCTTGACTGGTTATTGGTCCTTCTTGGAAAATGTCGAGCCAGACTTTTTAACTCTTAGACTTGCTTTATAATTTATATAGAGCTATGTTGGCTAGCTCTATTTTTGTTCTTCTTTAACATTGATGGATTCCTCTTGATATTTGTCTTTCTTTTAAGGAACTCGCTTCTTACGATTTTTGCATTTTCGGTTATAATAGACATATTCTCATAGAGTCTTGAGAAGTAACTATAACTTAAGATTTATACTCTTATTGTTTTAGACTCTAATATCATTTCGGTTTTAGGCCAGAAGTACAGTTGTTTTCCGTTATATCTATTTATAGATATTGATGATTTTGGTTTTGTTTCTAATTTGGTGCTCTTGTAGCTATCCTCCAAGATTTTTTTTTTTCCATTTCTTAAAGTAAATACGATTGCAATGGTTTCTTCATGCATTACTATTCCATCTTACACTCTCAAATTTAGTGCTTTTGGGGTTTAAACTCACTGAATTTTTTTTAATTCGGAAGTAATGCCCGATTTCTGGTTATTATCCTTCGAGTAGAGTTATTAGTCTACAGAATAAATATATGCATATTCTCGTTTTTTTTTCTTTTTCTTATCTATTCTGGGAGTGAGTTATTTTATACAGTTTATGACTTGTATTTCATGATATTTCTTATAATATTCTATACTACATCACAGGAACAGTGGCTTTTGGTTGTGATTACGCAGTAATGATTTTAATTGTATTACTTCACTACAATTGTTTTACAGTGTTATAGTATAGTCATAAAAAGTCGACCAAATAGGCTATATACACTCTAATGTCCAAGGATAGTATATACCATATAACAATGTCCTATCAGTTTTGTTTTGAATATTCGGATTTGGGAAAAGCCCTTACAGGACCCTAATCGCATGATCCACTCTGGCTTTCCTCATTATATATATATATATATATATATATATATATATATATATATATATATTCAACTTTATATTTAACTCCATGTCTACTAATTTATACTTACTCATAATGTATGGTTAAGTCTATCTATAAATATTGTATTTATTTTTGTACTATGAACCAAACAACTTTCTTGCATTAAATAAATACAAAAGGTCGCATAATCATTTTAACATAAAAACAGTAAAAATCACATACAATAATTTCTACTTGTACTGAATAAATAAATTCACAACAAATTCTAGGAAACACAAATAAAAGAGTACATAATCTAATTTTTCTGATTTATTAATACCAATCTACTTCTTTCACCATTAAATGAATTCAGTAGATTTATTTATCTATGTTATTATGTCCTCACCCCGCCCTCCATGCTCCAAGTTTGGGCTTTACAATTGTCAGAACTTCTCAAAGAGAACTTGGGACAATCGAGTCCAATCTCCAATTCCAGCAATATCAGAAAATTTTGGAGTATTCACTGGTTATTACCAGACCAGGAATTCTTTTTATTTTCCCCTGTTACTCCAACAGAACTCCCAAACCTCACTAGGAATCCACTTTTATCCTCAGAAGTTAACTCTCATATTTTGAAATTATTTTTTTACCATCAGTCTTTTACTTTATAGAATCATCTCCATAATCAATTTTCATTAATCAAAATTAAATTTCTGTTCATAATATTTATTTTGTTTTCAAGTAAATATTTGAAAGTCTTAACGATTAACAATTAACTTAACCAAGTGAATGATTAAACACATGGTTATTCCAAAGTTGCTAAAAGCAAAGTGGCCGGATCTGCATGTGAATGACATATAGCTAAAATAAAGCGAAAATCGAAATAGTTTTTGTTCATGTGAAAATAATATAATTCTGTCTAAAAGTGCTGGGAGATGCCAATAACGTCACCACAATAATCCCAACAAAACATGTTTAAAGCGTTGTTAACCAACTACTATTGCTGTGTGCAGACATTACCTCTGAATCAATGTTTTATCCGGGTTCTGAAGCACTTTTTCACTGTAGAGCATTATGGTCAAGCTCGATATAACGGAAGCTCCAAGGCCACCGCGTATGTCCACTATCAGAGTCACCATCTGCCCACATCATTTGTCACTCCGTCCAAAAAAATATATATATATTTTCCGTTGGTGGATATCCGCTAGGAACTTTATTTGAATATCGTGGCCTTAAACAATTGATAGTGGATAAATGTTAATATCAAACGCGGGAAATAGTTGCAACGGAACCTTGTATACTTATAAATCTATTTTGTATTATTTGTTTTGGTGTCATTATTGTTTATGAGATATTTAAGAGATTTGTAGATTCATTCATGAATTAATTAAATTATAATTTTATTTGAAAATAATAATAATAAGAATTAGAACTTAAAAAAAATTGTAACAATAATTTTTAGTATGGAAATTTATCTTTACATTGGAAATTTGATACAATACTATGGGCTAATATCATGATATTTGCCTAAGATTATTATGAGATATTTAAGAGATGTGTAAGTTAATTTATGAATTAATTAAATTATAATTTTATTTCAAAATAATAATAATAATTATAAATTTATTTTAAAATAATAATAAGTTAACCATATAGTCATTTAAAAAAAAATTATAAGAATTTTTTACCATAAAAATATATCTTCACTTTTGAGATTTTATACGATACTATGGGCCAATACCATGACTTGTAATTATAAAATGATTAAAAAAATTTATGAGTAATTTCATATGATATTATTTTCAATTCCTTAATTCAATTAAAATACAAAGAAAAAGCATAATTACTTTCAAAATAAATCTCATTATTTAATTTGTGTATATTATTAAATCACCAAGCTTAAATTAAAATCTACTCATAACATTACAAAATAGATATAATCAAATTAAATATAACAAAATATTATATTACTAAAATTTTAAAATAAATCTTATCATTTAAATTTGATTTATAATTTACTATAAATAATAATATTATTTAAGAAATAAAATAATAAAAATATAGTAAATTCACCCTTTGTAACACTCACAAATAAACAATTATTTTAGCACAAATAAACAATTATTTTAACATCGCCTAGAGTTTGTTGATGATTATAGCTCACAAGATATACGTTTATCTAGCCGATGAATTATCTATGGAGAACCATGGTTATGGAGAGTCCGGGACGTGGGCAGAATAAAAGATGTGCAGATGAGGGTATATGTGTACTAGGACGGGTGTGAAAGCCAATGGGCGGACATAGAAACATAAACTTAGTTCAATAGAGATATTATTTTTAAAATTTTTTTATATGGTTCAATCTTAGTTATTTTGAAAAATATATTCATGTTATTTATAAATATTTGAAAACGTAGTGTATCACCTTTTTTTTTATTTTTGTTTTCTATTATGCATCATAAATATTATTGCAATATATTTAAATTATATGTGTGTTTATAGATGTTTATTTCCAATTTTGAGACCTTTTCAAATATGAAGTTGGTTTGTTAGGATATAACTAAAAGATATGTGTCTCGGCTATATAGATTCCATCATTTATAATACTAGCAAAAATTACATAACATTCTATCATGAAGCTAAATATTAGATAATATATTTCAAATACAATAACAATTTACCAAAATAATTGTAAATGAGATGATATTTTGTTGTGATTCAACAAGATGATGAGCTTAGTGAAAAGAGTCGCCTTCGCTAAGTGGGCCCGCAAGCTATTTCTGGCGTAAAGTCTATTTTTAGACTATGTCTATTTTAAGACATGTCGATCATATTCTATGACTTGCAGGATGTTGTTTGTGAATGGTTTTTCAAGTTGGAAAAATAGATGGACTTCTATTTTTAGAAATTTTGGGCGAAGTCTATTTTTAGACTGCCAGTCTAAAAATAGACATGTCAGATATTATTAGCTCTTAATAATATTTGGAATCTAAACATTATATTATTCTCTTGGAGCACTAACATTAAGTTAATAGATTGTTCATATCAGCTAGCTGAAGGAATTACGCAATTCGTAGAGCTACTGCTAGTTCATGCATGGAGGACTTTAGTTAGAACTCAAGTGGCAGATTTTGGTGGAGTTGGAGAAGTAGTTGGTGGATTGGTTTCTAGTTTAACTACACTTGTGGAGTTAAACTCAGTTGAACTGATTGTGTCTATTTCTAACTGATTGACACTTTAAATGGAGTTGAGTGAATTAATTAGTTAAATTAATTCCCTAAATAATAACTCATTATTTAACTCTAAACATAGAAAACAGTTAACTACAGTGTAGAACATATCAGTGGAGACTTAGTGGAGAGATTGGTGAAAGAGAAAGTGTGACTATCAGTTGTGACTATAGTGTTGCATTTTATGCACCACACATTCATTGGAGATGCCAATGAGGATTGCGTGAGTAAGGCTGGAGAAATTCGAACTCATTCAGAGCCATTCTTCAGTAGGGATTGCACAGTAGAGGCAGGCTATCAGGAGGGAAAAAATCAATGCAGAGTTTTTCTCATTGTTCTTGATTAGTGTGTAGAGATTGTATTGTACTGAGAGTTTGATATGATCAGATTTGTATGAGTATTATTACATGATCTCTATGACATATATTATATACAAATAGTTGGGGTTTTTCAGCTTCAGGCTCTCCCGTTAAACAACTGTGTTAATGTGTGTGAATTTTTATTGTTTCATGTGTGCATTGCAATCATGATTTAATTTCCGCAAATGATCAATGGTGGAATAGATTCTATGTTTTGCATGAATTTAAAATAGTGTGAGATCAGGAGAATCTTGGACATATAACACATAAGTTATATAATTTCTACATGGTATTGGAGCAATGTTGATCATTGGAGGAGATTGCAATTATTGAAGCGGTTGATTTTTGTGCTAGTGGAATTCAAATTTTCTGCAGTGTTTTCTTGGTGTTGAAGTTGAGCATTCATTGAAATGTCTTTCAATGGATTGTGATTCCATTATGCCCTTGATGGCAGCTCTAATTACATAGCATGGAACGACAAGATGGAGGAAATGCTAGAGGATAATGGGCTAAAGGAATTCATCTATAGCGATGTTCCTAGGCCAGGTTCTAGCGATGCAGCCACACTTGACGCATGGAAAAAGAAGGTAGCAAAGTGTCAAAGGATTCTGTTGGAAGGTGTGAAGGACCACATTGTGTCCAGCCGTCATGGGAAAGCCACTCCATTCTTAATGTGGAAGGCTTTGACAGACTTATTCCAAAGTAGAAGTGACCAGAGGAAGTTGGCGCTTAAAGACAAGGTCAGAAAAATAAAAATGGAGAAAGGCAACAGTATTCCAAAATACCTCATGAAGTTTGTCCACTGCAAGGATGAGCTAGGAAGTATGGGGGTTACTGTTGATGGATAAGACTTGGTGAGCTTGGATCTCCTTGGGCTTCCGAAGAGTTGGCATAGCTACGAAGAATCTGTTAATGGACGGGAGAAATTGCCATGATGGGAGCGACTTTGGTCGGATATTGTGCAGGAGGAGATAAGGTGAGGTACCAAGGATGAATCTTCATCGAAGAATGAAGATGAAGAAAATTTTGCTTTGGCTGCCAAAGTTCAAAAAGGAAAAGGGAAGAAATCTTCCAAATCCGAAGCTAAAGGCAAGAAGCGGGATTTTTCCAAGGTGAAGTGTTTTCACTATCACCAGCACGGGCATTTCACCACTAAGTGCCCACAGAAGAAGAAGAATAAGAGCGTTGCTGGTTCTGCAGTAGGAGAGGCCTTAGCCCCGCAGTTTGAGATCCACTTTTCTTTGATCGCGTGCTTGGTTTCAAGTGTGATGAGATCAGTGTGGTTTCTTGACAGTGGTGCGTCTTTCCATATGACCGGAGACAAATATTTGCTTAGTGATATGGAGGAAAAGTATCTTGGAGTGCACATCGAGATGGGCGATGATGGTAGATACAGTGCGACTGGTATCGAGACCATTTCCTTTGAGAGGGAGTCCGGTAAAATTTTCATCTTGAAGGATGTCATGCATGTTATAGGATTGAAGAAGAATCTGATCTCAGTGGCGATGTTGGAAGACAAGGGTTATGATGTTGTTTTTAGCGAGGGAAAAACTTTCCTGCGCCATAAAACAACTAGTCAAACTAGGAGGATAGGGATTTGAGTTAAGAATCTTTATCAATTATAGGTAGATGGCTACACTGTAATGGAAGTCAAAGTAGAAGGAGTGGTGAGCCGAGATGAGGGCGAATTGTGGCGCAGGACATTGGGCCATCTTCACCATGGCACTTTGAAAATTTTGAAGTAGATTTCTACTGGGCTTCCCAAAGGTACACTTGCGCAGTCAGATCAGTGCAAGGGATGTACTTTGGGAAAATTTGTGAAGATCAATTTTCATGAGAAGGATAGTCATGCTTGGACGATCCTTGAGAGAATTCACACAAACATGTGTGGACCTTTCTCGGTTGCTTCAACAACAAAGCATAGGTATTATGTGATATTTGTTGATGAATTTTCTCATAAGTGCTAGATCTTCTTCATGCAGAAGAAGAGAGAGACATACTCAAAGTTCTTTGAGTTCAAGGCACTGGTTGAGAAAGAGTCGGGGAAGGAAGTGAAAGCTCTTTGGAGTGATAATGGTGGTGAATACATCTCTGGTGAATTCAAAGACTTCTATAGCAAAGAAGGAATTCGAAGAGAACTCATAGTGCCTCCTAACCCACAACAGAATGGGGTCACGGAGAGAAATAACAGAACGATCGTGGGTGTTGCACGAATGATGTTACATGATCAGGGCCTTCCCATACACTTATGGGCTAAGGCATGCAACACTGCGGTTTATGTGCAAAACCGTTGTCCTCATAGAGTAATTGGCATGAGTACACCCGAAGAGGTGTTTTCTGGTAAGAACCCTGATATTTCTCATTTGAATATTTTTGGCTCACCTGTTTACAGTCATGTGACAAAGGATATCAGGAAGAAGCTGGAGCCGATCGCAAAGGTTGGGATATTTGTGGGGTACACAGAAACACCCCAAAATTATCGTGTGTATTTTTGAGACAGTCGGATGACTGTCGTGCGACGAGATATCAAATTTGATGAGGAGAAAGCCATGAATTTGTCGCTTGAGAGGGAGCTACACTTGCATGCAAAGGAGGAGCTACGTGTTCCTAAAGATGAGCCTCAAGATGTGGACTAGCCACAAGAGGAGGTTCATGGAGTGGAAGAAACCACTCATGTGGTGCCAAACATCAGAGGGCAGAAGCGCACTACAGAAGCTGAGCGACTGAATCTTGATACATGGAGTTCCTACATCATAGCATAGACAGAGACAGTCACCTAACCAATTTACTGGATACATGGCTCTAATCATAAAGTGTATCGTGACAGAGCAATCCTCTTTCGAGGAAGCTATGGAGGATCCCACATGAATACATGCCATGGTGGAAGAGTATGATTCGATTTTCAGAAACAGTGCATGGGAGATTGTCCCAAGGCCAGAAGGGAAATCAGTGGTAGTTTCGAGATGGATCTACAAAGTGAAGCAAGCTGCTGATGGCAGCGTTGAGAAGTATAAGGCAAGATTTTTTTCCCGGGGCTTCTCACATATCGAGGGGATCGACCATGAAGAAACCTTTGCACCTGTCGCAAGGTACTCTTCCATATAGACCATCCTTGCTCTCTCAGTGTAGATGGGTTGGCACAGTCATCAGATTCATGTGAAGACTGTGTTCCTCAACAGAATCATTGAGGAGGAGGTGTACATTGAGCAGCCTAAAGGATTCGAAATCTTCAGTAGCGAGTCGCATGTGTGCAGGCTCAAAAGAGCGTTGTATGGGCTGAAACAAGCACCTCGTGCTTGGTACACATGGATAGACAGTTATTTCACCGAACTTGGTTTCACCAAGAGTGAGGCGGATCCAAACCTATAGCAGATTGTGGTGGAGGGTAAGCTTTTGATCATTATGCTTTATGTAGATGATTTAATACTAACGGGTGATGAACTGTTGATACACTCATGCAAGGCAAATCTTGCAAAGGAGTTCGAGATGAAGGACTTGGGCCTCCTTCATTATTTCCTGGGATTGGAAATTTGGCAGCGGAAAGGTGAACTGTTTGTGTCTCAAGGAAAGTATGCCCCAGAGATACTGGAGAAGTTTCACATGCAAGGCTGCAAGCCTATCAACACTCCTCTTCCTGGTGGTTGGAGGAAGGAGGATGCTACATCAGCAGAGGTAGTGGATGCCACTATTTATCGACGGTTGGTTGGTTCGCTCATGTATTTAGTCAATACATGACCAGACATATGCTATGCTGTGAACCAACTTTCACAAGTGATGGTGAAGCCTACCAAGCTCTTTCGGAAGGCCTACAAACATGTCCCGAGGTATCTCAGGGGCACATCTGAGTATGGCTTGTGGTACAAACAGTCAGATGAGGTGAAGTTGCATAGCTTCACGGATGCAGATTGGGAAGGAAGCCCAACGGACAGAAAGAGCACATCTGGAGGGATTTTCAGTATCGGATCTATAGCAATTTCTTGGTACAGTCAGAAACAAAGATCCGTGGCACTCAGTTAAGCTGAGGCTGAGTACATGGAAGCAAGTTTGGCTGCATGCAAGGCTATATGGATGAGGAAGATTCTGATCGTTTTGTTCAGTTCTCATTTAGATCCTACTGTGATATATTGTGATAATTAGAGTTGCATTAAACTCTCAGTTAATCTAGTATTTCATGATAGATCTAAGCATATTGAAATCTGGTACCATCATATTAGAGATTGTGTGCAACGAAAGATCATGTTGCTTCAGTACATTTCCACGGAGGATCAGAATGCAGATATTCTGACGAAGGCGCTGACCAGGAGCAAATTTGAATACCATAGAGACAGGATCGAGGTGGTAGATAATACCTATCTTGTTGAGAGGGAGTGTTGAGATTCAACAAAATGATGAGCTTAGTGAAAAGAGTCGCCTTCACTAAGTGGGCCTGTAGGCTATTTTTGGCGCAAAGTCTATTTTTAGACATGTCAATCATATTCTATGAGTTGCAGGATGCTATTTGTGGATGGTTGGTCAAGTTAGAAAAATAGATGGACTTCTATTTTTAGACATTTTGGGCGAAGTCTATTTTTAGACTGCCAGTATAAATATAGACATGTCGGATATTATTAGCTCTTAATAATATTTGGACTCAAAAAATTTTCTTATTCTCTTAGAGCACTAACATTCAGTTAACAGATTGTTTAGATAAGCTAGCTAAAGGAATTACACAATTCCTAGAGCTACTGGTGTTTCATGCATGGAGGACTTCAGTTAGAACTCAAGTGGCAGAGTTTGGTGGAGTTGGAGAAGTAGTTGGTGGGTTGGTTTCTAGTTTAACTACACTTGTGGAGTTAAACTCAGTTGAACTGATTGTGTCTATTTCTAACTGATTGATACTTTCAGTGGAGTTGAGTGAATTAATTAGTTAAATTAATTCCCTAAATAATAACTCATTATTTAACTAGAAACAGACAACTGTTAACTACAGTGCAGAACAGATCAATGGAGACTCAGCAGAGAGATTGGTGAAAGAGCAAGTGTGACTATCAATTGTGACTATAGTGTTGCATTGTATGCACCACACATTAATTGGAGATGCCAATGAGGATTGCGGGAGCAAGGCTGGAGCAATTCAAACTCATTCAGAGCCATTCTTCAACAAGGATTGCGCAGTAGAGGCAGGCTATCAGGAGGGAAAAAATCAGTGCAGATTTTTGCTGATTGTTCATGATTAGTGTGTACCGATTGTAGTGTACTGAGAGCTTGATATGATTAGCTTTGTATGAGGATTGTTACATGATCTCTATGACATATATTATATATATATAGTTGGGGTTTTTGGCTTAAGGCTTTCCCGTTAAACAACTGTGTTAATGGGTGTGAATTTTTATTGTTTCATGTGTGCATTGCAATCTTGATTTAATTTCTACAAATGATGAATGGTGGAATAGATTTTGTATTTTTCATGAAGTTAAAATAGTGTGAGATCAGGAGAATATTGGACATATAACACATAAGTTATATAATTTCTACATATTTTACTTTTCTCATTGAAAAACTTCACAATTTACTTTGCCTTGCAAATTCATAAAAGTTGAAGAAATAAACATTTACATAAAATTGATTATGTGAATTCACTTTTTGATCTTTTTCACTTTAAAAGAAAATGTATACTTATAAGGATTGTGTAATATTGAAATGCATTTTTTATTAATAAATAAGAGAATTTTGTTATGATTATATTGAGAGTATCAAATGTCCTAATTTTAATAGAAATTAGTAGCTAACAAAAATGGAACTGATTCATAAGTTTTAGTATTAGGCGTGATTTTTAAATTGTAATAATAATAAAAAAAATCTCTATTTTCATAATAGATATATTTTTGCCATTAGTATACAATATGAATTGTCTTTTAATTTTAGTTGTATCAATGGCTATTTAGAACCATGAGAACAATTTATCTTATAAGTCTTAATCTCATTTTATCCATTTTGATTGCTTTTCCATAAATAGTCATTTTTTAATTTTAATTTCAATTATATAATATGCAAGGATTTATACATATCTTCTTCTATAAATGTACAACTTTGTAGATATTCAAAATAAAAATATATAAAATCAATAAAATAAAAAATAAAAAATTATTAATGTATAATAATATTAAATATAAGAAAATTATAATTATAATTTTTTATAATAAAATAAATCTATATTTTTAAGTAATAATTATTATAATTTTATTTATTTTAATGCTTTTATATTTATTAAAATTGAAGATGAAATAAATTTAAGTTGAATTGTTTTTTTATACATTATGATTATTATTCAAATAAATTTTTTCATTCTCATAAAAATAAATTAGAGAAAAATTTTAAAATGTCAAGCACGGAAAATTAATATTACAATAAACATTTTTCAAAAAATGAACTATACATTTGTGTCAACCTTATATGTGCGTCATGACGGACGACACATATAGCCATTTACATGAAAACAACTTTAATGCTCCGTATTCTCGGAATTAGAAACTCCTCAGAGATCATACCTCTATTCACATTTAGGTAATACACACTTTCATAATTATCATAGATATTTCACACTATGAAAGATTTTGTGGCCATGAAATTAAATCTTTATGCTTTGAATGCTCTCGACAAGTGGCTTCCAAGAAATCAATAGTGGGGGAGTAGGAGAATATGTGAGAATTTACGAGTGCGGAAGAAGTAGATGTGTGGAACAAAATGTGTGCGGGTAGGTGCAGAAGAAGTAGATATATGGAACAAAAAGTGTGCAAGGTAGGGGATGTATGTGGAATAAAGGATATGGAGAAGAGAGCGTATGTATAAGAGAGAGAAAAAGTGTGTAGAGGGATTGTTTTTAGAGTGCAAGGAGCCAAATTTTCTGCTGTGAATACAAACTTTATCTTAGAATATATAGATTGCTTACTTTTTAATTCTGCAATAGTGAGATGAATATTCATTTTGCAATATAATTTCATATTATTTATAAATATTTGAAAAAGTAATGTATCCCTTTATTTTTTATTTTGGTTGTTTATTATGAACAATAAGTATTAAGTGTGTTTTAATAGTGGTTTAGTTTTATTTTCAAATTTGAAATTTGAGATCTTTTCAAATATGAGATTTGACAAATATAAAGGCTTATTATGATTATATTTGTTTGTGAGGATATAATTGATAAATATTTATGTAGGCTATATATTCCATTAGTTGTAATATTGGCCAAAATTATATATCTTTCTATATTTAAGGAAAACATTTAATAATATATTGAAAATGGTGTAACATTCACCTATGTAATTAAAAATATGGTAATATTTTACTTTTCTCATTGAACAACTTCACAATATAGTTTTCCTTCATTTGTATAAAAGAATAAAAGCTAAAAAGATAAACATTTACATTTTCCACAACATGCCACAACATGTATATGACTTAACAAACTTGCAAGAAAAAAAAATCATTTCAATGTTAATCACAAATATTATATGCTTAAACAAAATTCAAAAAAAAAAAAAATTAACTAACATGAAGACTGATTTTAAATGTCAATTCAAGTTTCTATAAGTAAAAAGTGTGTATATTGTTACGTAACATCGTGTTGTATTTTTATTAGTAGATAAGATAATTTTTCTATGATAATATTAGTGTCACATGCCTTATCTTAATAGAAATGACTATTAAATTTTATTTTTAACTTGTATTTTTTTTTTTTAATTTTCCTCTATTTTCTTAATATGTATATTTTGTTTGCTCATGTACAATATAAATTGTTTCTTTGGATTTTCACTTGTGCTACTGGTTACTTAAAAACCATGGAAACAATGCACCTTATGAGTCTCAATTTCATCCTTACCCATATTAATAGTTTCTTCATAAATAATTATTTTTATATTACTTTATTATATGTTATATATGTGTGAGTTTATCTATATCTTTTATGGATATGTAACATTGTAGATTTTCAAAATAAAAGTATTAAAATGAATTGAATTTCAAATTAAAAAATATTAATGTATAATAATGTTTTATATATCAAAATGATAACTATAAATTTTTATAATAAAATAAATTTATATACATTTACTTTAATTTGTGAGTAATAATATATATATATATATATATATATATATATATATATATATATATATATTATGTTTTTAAAGTGAGGTAAATTTAAATTTGATTATTTTACTCAAATCATAATAGTATTTTTATTTAAAAAATTATATTTTTGTCTATGTATATGTATTCAAACATTTCACTCTCATAAAAATAAGAAATAAAAATTAAGAAAAGTGTCCACAAGTAAACCAAATAAGTGGTAAAGATGGTGTGTGCCAATGGAATGCTTGCGTGGAGTAAGGAACACAAACTTTCTTCTCTACAGATGTTATCTGCCACAAATATACATATTGTTCTCTTAATTTCTAGTAGAGAGATGATTTTTACTTTTTTTAAAGAGTTCATTCTTATTCATTTTTCAATATATATTCACACCATCTATAAACATTTGAAAAAGTAGGATATCCCCTTGTTTTCTATTTTGGTTTTCTATTATGCACTATATTTACTGCTGCAATAAGTGTGTTTATAGATGTCTAGTTCTCTTTTCAAAATGGAAGTTTCAGATCTTTTAAAATATGAAGCTTAAGATATCTAAACCCTTTTTACAACTATATTTGTTGTTGATCATATATCTAAAAAATATTTCATAATGTATTGCACGCAACATAGCATCTTACCTAAAGAGTTGGAAACTAGGTAATATTTTAATTTTCCCATTAAAAAATAGAAAGTCTAATTTCTCTCAATCAATATGAATTCATAAAAGTAAAAGAGATGAGAATTTACCTATGAAACAATATGTAGACGACTTCCACAAACTTTGAAATAGTAAAACAAATGTGAAATTTAGCTTCAATGTTCATCACAAATATTATATATTTAAATAGAAAGCTAAAAATTCAAAAGAAGGATATTTATTAACATACATGAAGATTGATTTTGAATGTTAATTTAATTTTTAAATAAGATAATTTTGTTACGATAATATCAAATTCATATGTCCTATCTTAATTGATATTACTCGATAAACAATATTGATAATTTTTAGTATTAGTTGTGATTTTTAAATCATATTTTTGTTCTTTATTATCAAAACAAGTCTGTTTTCATAACAAATATATTTTGTCACTTCTATAAAATATGAATTTTGTTTTTGAATTTTCACTTGTGCAAAAGTTTTGTCACTTCTATCCAATACGAATTTTGTTTTTGAATTTTTACTTGTGGAAAAGCTTACTTGAGAATCATGGGATTAAATCATCTCATAATTTTTAATCTCATTTTCGTCCACCAACATTAAAATTAATAGAATAAAAAATTAAAAGATTCTAATTTACAATAATATTATATTTACATTCATTATAATTATAAATTTTTATAATAAGATAAATCTATATCTTTTTTCTTATTTATATTTTTGTAATAACTATGATGATATTTGATTTAATATTTGGAGGAGATTTGGCTCAACATATATAGATTGTCTCACTTGTAAATTTGTAAGGGAGAGATGATTTTTTTTTCTTTTAAATGGTTCACTTTGAGCCATTTTGGAATATATACTCATGTAATCTATTTACATTTGAAAAATGAGTGTGTCACCATGTTTTATATTTGGTTGTCTATTATGCATTATAAGTATTATTTCAATATTTATCAGCTATCTATGTGCTTATAAATGTTCAACTCTCTTTTCAAATTTGAAATTTGGGATATTTTCATATATGAAATCTAAGAAATGTAAACTATATTACAAACTACTTAACATCTTACCTAAGTAATTGCATACCTATTAATGTGCTTAGAAATATAAACCATATTACAAACTACGTAACATCTTACCTAATTAATTTCATACACGTTAATTTGTTTCGAAATGTAAACTGTATTACAAACTAAGTAACATCTTACCTAAGTAATTTCAAACCGGTTAATATGTTAGTTTTCCTATTGAACAACTTCACAACCTACTTTGTCTTCATCTATATGAAATAACATGGCTTTTGAATTCACATGGATTTTAACCCAAAAAATTGATAACCACTATTAGATGAAGTGTACACAAATATGAATTCATTATTTGTAAGAAACAAAAAAATAAATTACAAATAAATTATGTATTCTGTATAAGACTAAGAAACCATCAAATAGAAATTAGAAATAAATTATGCATTCTCTCTATAAGACTAAAAAAACATAAACTATTTTCTACTCGAAGAATAGTTAAATAAAAGAAGGGCTTTTTTCAATTAAATAAATTTATTTTAATCTCTATTTTGAAGTAATAATTATTATATTTTTAATTGTATTAATATTTTTATATTTATTAAGTTTGAAGGTGACATAAATTTAAATTAAATTTTTTTTTTCAAATAATAATAAAACTTTATTAAAAAAATATATATCAATGTATGTACATGTACTCAAGGTTTTAAATGTCTTAAAAAGAATGAATAAAAGCTAAATAAAAGTGTCTAGTGAAGCAAGAAAGCAAGGGAGAATAGGTATGCAAAAAGAATGCATGTGCGAAACAACTAACAAAAATGTTCTTCCACAAACTCACAATATAGAAATTGTTTCACCATTCAAGATTTTCACTCTCATAAAAGGAATGAATTAAAACTAAGAACTGAAGCATGGAAGTGTGAGAGAATGGGTGTGCGAACAAAAATGCTTATGTGGAGGGAAGATCACAAAAAAAATTTCACACACATGAAATTTGGCATTTATTCAACTTTTCATTCTTATAAAATGAATGAATAAAAATGAAAAGAAAGTCTAAATGATGTAGGAATAGAGAAAACACAATTCCTACCAATCAATTTACTGTAGTAAAATGTATAAATTTTACTGGGGCCCACACTTTAATTATGAAACTAGTTTGCTTCTAGATTTCCACAATTTTAATCAATGTAAAATTGCCCAAATATTCCCCAACATAATGATGTAAATGTCTTGAGACCACATACACTCTATTCCTATCAGATTGGTTTTTTTTTTTGCAAACCTCGCTAGAACTATATTGTTTACAATTGATCATTACAAATTTGAATCCATTAAAGAATTCGAATAACGTGAATTTTGAACCAAACATATATCATAGTTTATTTACTCTTCCATACGCATACAACATTGAAAAAGTATATATTAAATGCTATCAATGGTTTAAACCACATCTCAACGCATTTTAAAACCATTGTAAGCTAGATTTCATTTCGACCTTCGGCAATATCATTTGACCTGCACATATATCATGTCAACGTTTATTGTAATTGAAACCACGGTATGTAACACATCAAATTCATAACACAATCAACCTTGTGTAGCCTCTCTGCACACGCTGTGGTCTGACCTTACACCAATAGCAGATTTTCATACCAATCGACACTGGTATTTGACATCGTTGTTGTCATGAGTTGAGCGCAGAAAATTTACCAAGGCCGTGGTCCCTTGTGACTTAACTATGCTACCAATATTGTCCTTCGACCATCTATACATCATAGCGCTTATGTATATCAAGGTGCTTTCTCTGGTACTTCAACTGCTGCTGTCAACACTGTCCATACATCATGGTGTTCTTACATATCAAACGCTCTTCATGGACATAGTCTCAACGCTATTTCAATCTTCTGCACTCATAGAATCCAATAATATGTAAATTTATAGTAAAATTTCATAAATAAACAAATCCATAAAAACATTTCATCTGATATGAATAATCTACTAATCAGATTTTCCCATAAAAATTTGAAATCTACATATCGACAACAAAACTGGAGGTTCCCTTACCATCCTCCAACTATTTATACTTGAGAAATAAAACTTCTTTCTCTTAGAATATATTTTCTCAATAAATTAATACCTTCCTATTTTTTAGGCTTATCCCTATGTTGGATCTACATCCATGCAGGGAGAGAAACCAACTTCTATTATTATGCCAAATTTAATTAAATATAAAACAAATTAACAATTCTATAAAAATAAATAAAAAATTTAATAAAATAAATTATTAAACTATTCCTAAGTTTATTTTATTTCCAATTAGCCACAACATGAGACCAAGATGTCACATTGCTAGCTAGGTTCTTGATGCTCCTACATCAGACTCTCGAGGAAGAAAAATGATCCTGTAGTAATTTGGAGTCGATTCCTAATATCTGTAGTTTTGCTCCAGTCGTCTAACTGGCGTCTTCCACTGGCTGTCCTTTCCACTTGACCAAATACTGATAATAAGTTTGGCTCCTAGTTTTCTTCGACACTCTCTTTTCCCTTTTTCCTGCTTTGGGATTTCTTCTGTTATGGCGTCTCCTTGTGGTTCTTCTTCTGGTTTTTGGTATAGGTACAAATTTGCAATACATGACTAAGTTACCTACTTGGAATTTCTTTTTCCACCTCTTCATATTTTCTTGATGCTTGTCTTTACTACTTCATTCCTGCCATTTTCTTTTGAAATCTCCCTCAAATATGCTTCTAGGAGTTAGCCAATTCATGACTACTTGGATTTTCTTCGAATCCACTTTCCACTCTTCTTTAGAGACTGCATATTCCTACAAAACTTCATTCATCAACCTGATGGTGATTTTATTTATGGCTCGAGAATCTGTGCCGATGTGCCATTCATCTTCTTCCTTTGGACTGAGTACTGTTGGTACAATACATGGATTAAGGCTTCCTCTGACTAACCGTTTATCCATCAACTCTTATACTTGTCTTCTAGCTTTGGCATTTTCCTGCGGTGCCATTCTGTAGGCTACTCTATTCGGAAAACTAGCTCCAGGTATTTTATCAATATAGTGACTAATACTCCTGATGGGTGGTAACTTATTCGGAAACTCATCCACAGTAATATCAGCAAAATCATTCAACAGATTCTGAATTTCTTCAGGTAAATCTTCTAAATTTGTAGAATTTAAAATTACCTTGGGTTTCCCAACCCTAGAAAAATGCATCTTCTTACCCTTCTCATCTTCCTGCAACAAAGTCTTCCCACTCATCAACATAATGATGTTTCCAGGTGTCCCTTCATCAGCTTCAACTTTCAATGGTAGTAGTGTATTCTTGTTCCCATCTTTCTCAAAAGTATAAGTGTTTCTTATGCCATCATGTATGGCATTTGGGTCAAACTGCTAGGGTCTCCCTAGCAATATGTGACATACATCCATCAACATTATATCACATAAAATAACATCCTTATAAATACCAATCTGAAAGTCAACTTTACATTATTCAGTTACAATAATTCGATGGTCTTTTTGAAGCCACGATACTTTATAAGGAGTGGGGTGTACTGTTCTCTCCAACTTCAACTTGTCCACCATCTCTGTATAAACAAGGTTATCAGTACTACCGCTATCAATTACCAATTTGCAACACAACCCTTTGACTTACATACAGTTTTGAACAGATTCCTTCTTTGAGCTGGTTCTCTGGCTTCTTTAAGCAATACCCTCTTCAGTAACAAGGATTCTTCGGCTTCAGGTGGTTCCTCTTTGGCTTCAGGTTGAGGAATATCCTCCTTGGCTTCAACAATGTTCACATTGCGTTGAGTTGCTGATCTATTGTGAGGACAATCCCATTGCACATGTCCCCATTCACCACATGCAAAGCACCGAACATATCTCCCTTAGCCTCTGCCTCTAGGCACAAACCTTCTGCGGCTAGAAAATCCTCTTTGTGGTGATCTATTGCTCGCACTCCCTACCTCATTCTGAGAGTGTTGAAATCTGGATTCAAATGTTCCTCCTTCTTTTGCTGGACTCTTGCCTTTATTTCCCTGGTTTTGTTTGCAAAATAGTTTTTTCTCTGCCCTCAAGGCTGCTTGATAGACATCTTCAAACGACTTCAAATTTAATAAGCTGATCTCATCCTGTATTTCGCATCTCAAACCATTTATATATCTAGCTACCTTTTTTAGATCATCTTCAACATGGCCAAATCTAATACTCAGCTTAAAAAATTCTTCATTATATTCCTTGATTTTCATTCCTTTTTGTTTTAAGTTCTGCAATTTTCTAAACAAATTTAATTGGTAATCCTTTGGCAAAAAATTACCCTTTAGATTACTTACCATCCTATCCCATTTCTTGATTTTGGGCTTCCCTTTTTTCTCCCTTGATAGCTGCAATTCATCCCACCATAAGGCTGCATGGCCTTTCAATCTCGTGGCTGCAAACTTCACTTTCTTCTTGTCGTCGACTTCTTTATAGTCGAAGTACTTATCTAACAAACTGGTCCAGTCCATTAGCAACTCCACACTAAGACTTCCACCATATAAAGGTACCTCTACCTTTGGTCAGTTGTTGACCTTTGTGAGCATTTTCATGAGTTTAGTTGCCTCACTTTCCTCCTTCGCTTCTTCATCAGTGGTCTCTTCTTCATTGGCACTAGCGATTCCACTATCTGCTGCTATCCTTTGAGTGGTTTCTACTATATCTAGTCTTGTGTGAAAATTCCAGATCTCATTTAGCAAAACTGCGTTTTCTATAGGTCTCCCTCGACCTACCCCGACTCCTCTTCTAGAAGGAATTCTCTGCAATGCTCCAAAAATAGCTTAACAAGCTCTAATACCAAAATGATGTAGGAATAAAGAACAGACAATTCCTACCAATCAATTTACTATAGTAAAATGTATAAATTTTACTGGGGCCCACACTTTCCTTATGAAACTAGTTTTCTTCTAGATTTCCACAATTTTAATCAACGTAAAATTGGCCAATTATTCCCTAACATAATGATGTAAATGTCTCGAGATGACATACCATCTATTCCTCTCAGATCGGTATTTTTTTTCCAAACCCTGCTAGAACTATATTGTTTACAATTGATCATTACAAATTTGAATCCATTAAAGAATTCAAATAACATGAAATTTGAACCAAACATATATGATAGTTTATTTACTCTACCATATGCATACAACATTGACAAAGTATCTATTAAATACTATCAATGGTTTAAACCACATCTCAACGCATTTTAAAACCATTGTAAGCCATATTTCATTTCGACCTTCGGCAATAGAGTTTGACCTACACATATATCATGTCAACGTTTATTGTAATTACAACCGTGGCATGTAATGTGTCAACTTCATAACGCAATTAGGCTTGCGTAGCCTCTCCGCACACGCTGTGGTTTGACCTTACATCAACAGCAGAGTTGCATACCAATCGAAACTGGCATTTGACATCGTTGTTGTCACGAGTGGAGCGCAGAAAATTTATCAAGGCCATGGTCCCTTTTGGCTTAACTATGCTTCCAATACCCTCCTTCGACCATCCATACATCGTAGCACTTATGCATATCAAGGTTCTTTCTCCGGGACTTCAATTGCTTCTGTAACACCGTCGATACATCATGGTGTTCTTACATATCAAATGCTCTTCGCAGACATAGTCTCAACAATGTTTCAATCTTCTGCACTCATACAATCCATCAATATGTACATGTATAATAAAATTGCAGAAATAAAAAAAATCCATAAAAAAATTTCATCTGATATGAATAATCTATTGAACATATTTTCCCATAAAAATTTGAAATATACATATCAACAACAAAACTTGAGGTTCCCTTACCATCCTCCAACTATTTATACTTGAGAAATAAAACTTCTTTCTCTTAGAATATATTCTCTCAATAAATTACTACCTTCCTATTTTTTAGGCTTATCCCTATGTTGTCTCTACATCCACGCAGGGAGAGAAACCAAATTCTATTATTATGCCAAATTTAATTAAATATAAAACAAACTAATAATTCTCTAAAAATAAATAAAAAATTAATAAAATAAATTAATAAACTATTTCTATGTTTATTTTATTTCCAATTAGCCACAACATGTGACCAAGACAACACATTACTAGCTAGGTTCTCGATGCTCCTACATCACTAAAAAATGAAACATGGAAGTGCTAGAGAATCTGTGTACCCATGTAATGTTTGTCTCGAGAAGAGAACACCAAATGCATGTGTGGAGCAGAGAACAGAAAATTTACTTCACACACATAAAATTCGGCTCACAATATATAGATTTCTTCACTAGTAAATTTGTAAGAGACAGATTATTTTTATTATGCTTGAAATGATTTAGTTTTGAAAAATAAATTAGAAGTAAACTAAGAATAATATCTATAAGACTAAGGAAACATGAAATATTTTATACTTTGAAGAAATAATTAGATAAACTTGGGAATTTCATCCAAGTAAACTAAAAACAAATTAGAAAGAAACTATAGATTATCTCAATTAAATTAAGCAAACATGAAATATTTGGTACTCTAAGATATAATTAAACTAAGGCAAAAAATATATTCTAGAAATAATTAAAGTCCAAAAATATAATAACCATGAAGAAATTAGAAAGAAATTAGCTGAATTAAAATAAGAAATAAGAAATATTTTATTTCCTAACAGGACAACTAAACTAAACAACAAGTCTCTTTGCACCACCTTTCAACGTAAAAAATAGAATGACATAATAATAATAAGTTAAAATGAAAATTTTAAAAATTTTAGGAAAAAAGGAAAGAAATAACAATTTGCAACCAAAAAATTATATTATTTCAATCAATTGTATATGTGTAATAATTTATCTATATCCTTTATACATGTAAAACTTTACAACTTTATACTTGTTCAGAATAAAATAAAAAACATTAAAATTAATATAATTCCAAATAAAAAATTACTAATATATAATAATATGATATATATGATAATGATAATTACAATAATATGATATATATGATAATGATAATTACAAATTTTTTGATTAAAATAAATGTATATAAATTTTATTTTAATTTATATTATCAATTACTAATTATTTTATTTTTATATTTATTTGTTTTAATATATTTTTATACTTATTAAATATGAAGGTGAGATAAATTTAAATTGGATTAATTTTTTCAAATAATAATAACATTTTCGATAGATTTGTATTTTTATGTATGTATTTGTATCCAATTTTTGCACTCTCCTTCAAATAAATTAAAAGTAAGAAAAGTTTCTAAAAAGTGAAGCGGGAAAGTGTGGGAGAATGGTTATGCCAAGGGAATGCTAGTGTGAATTAAAGAACATAAACTTTATTTTACACACAGAATGCATGTGCAAGTGTGGGAGAATGGTTGTGCCAAGGGAATGCATGTTTGAATTGAAGAACACAAACTTTATTTCACACATAGAATAAATGGGAAGAGTAAATAACAAAAACTTTCCTTCCCACACATCAAATTTGGATGAGAATATATAGATTGTTTCACACCTAAATTTGTAAGAAAAATATGATTTTTATTTTCTTTTAGAGAGTTATGTAACCAAAAATAAATTATAAAAAATTATGCATTCTCTCTGTAACACTAAGAAAAAATCAAATATTTTCTTCTTTAGAAACAAACTTAAATGAATGAGTGAGTTATCAAATATTTTCTTCTTTAGAAACAAAATTAGATGAAGAATGGACTTTCTTCAACATTTGAGCCAGATTTAATTTCCAAAAGTAAAATAACGAAAGACAAATTAGAAAGAAACTATGTATTATCTCAATACGATTAAGAAAACATAAAATATTTGGTACTCTGAAAGAAAACTAAACTAAGTCAGGGACTATCCTCCAACAACCTTTGAAGTCCAAAAATATAATAACAACTAGCAGATAAAAAATAATCTACATCAATAAAAATAAGAAAAAATAATCTAATTTGTGGCTTAGAATGAAAACTAAAAAGGTCTCCTCTAACAGTATTTAAATTCCAAATTAGAATGAAATAAAAATAAGGTATATGAATAAAAATGAGAAAACAAAATTTACTTTCTTTCTTAGAATGAAAACTAAACAAGTTTCCCCTTACCATCTTTAAAGTACAAAAACATAATGAAATAATAATAATAATTTGAAATGAAAATTTTTAAAATATGGAGAAAAAAAAAATGACACAAAATATTTGCAACCATAAAGTTATATTATTTTAATATCAATTATATATCTTATCAATTATATGTGTAAGAATTTATTTATATCTTATGCAGATCTGAAACTTTGTAGATGTTTAAGATAAAAAAACATTAAAATTAATAAAATTGAAAGTTAAATAATATTAATGTATGATTTGTAAAATTATTTTGGTAATAATCATACGCAGTAGAACATATTCGACACGTTTTGAACGAACCAATGTGGTTCATCTCCTAGTCATCATGATGAACCACACTAGTTGGTTCGAAATGCGTCGACAATGTTCCATTGGATGTTATTATTACCGAAAGAAATTTACGATTTGTGTGATGGATAACATAAGCTATATATAAGCTAGATATAGATATAGCTATATATATATATATATATATATATATATATATATATATATATATATATATATATATATATATATATCTGTGTGTGTGTGTGTGTGTGTGTGTGGATAGTTAGATAGAGAGAGAGAGAGAGAGAGAGAGAGAGAGATTTATTCTAATCTAGAATTTCAAGTAATAATTATTATAGTTTTATTTGTTTTTATACTTTTTATTGAATTTATATTTCTAGTATGTCTATGTATATGTATTCAATATTTTCACTAATAAAAAGAAAGAATAAAATTAAGATAAGTTATTAAAAAGTGAAGTAGGAAATGTACAAGCCCAAATAAACTCCACGATGAAAGAGCGATTGTATTAATGATGAAATCAATTATTTATACATGTGCAATATACGAGACAATTATGTCTACGTAACTTATTAGCTAGAAAAATGGAATATGAAACTAATTGTGTATTGTACAATAACAATCTTGAAGTATTATTTAACATCCCCCCCTTAATCAGAAGGGACATATGACATGTCCAGTAACGTTATGAAATTTTCAAACTTTTCACATCAGAGTGCCTCTGTAAGTATGTTTGTGATCTACTCTGAAGAAGGAAAATGTGTGAGATGAATCACTTTTGCCTCTTCATAGTGTCGAATCAAGTGATATTTGGTGTTAATGTGCTTTCGTTGATCATGAAACTTTATATTCTTAACCAAATGGATTGTAGAAGAGTTGCTAATGAGTAGTGGAGGTGAAGCCTTTTGTTTCTCCTAAGTCTTCAAGTATTTTGTGCAGCCAAATGATTTATTTTGTTGCTTGAGTTAATGCCACACATTCGACTTTGGTTGTAGAATAAACAAGAATATATGGCTTGCGTGATATCCAACTGATGGATTCTTATCTAAGAATCATAAAATAACTAGAAGTAGAGACTCCATAATCCTAATGTCGATCAAAATCAGAATCTCAATAACGAGTGAGATAGAAATTTACAACCTTGGAATATTTGATTCCATATGTTCAAGTTCCTTTCAAATACTTCAGCACTCACTTTGTTGCATTCCAATGAACTTTACATGGATGATGCATGAACTGGAAGGTATCCCTAGAATAAAAGCTATGTCGGGTTGAGTAGTAGTTAGAAAAACTAAACTTTCAACAAGTTGATTGTATTTTGATAAATCGTTAAGCATACTTCCTGTAGTGGAAGTAAGCTTCAGATTCTGCTGCTTGGGAGTAGAAACAAAATTTCGATCTTGCATCCCAAATTTGACCAATACTTGTCCAAGTTACCTTTTCTCAGAAATGAACATATATTTTGGTTTTTGATCAACTTCAGTTCATAAATAATAATGAAATAAACACAAATATGTCATGTCAAAGTTTTTCATCAAAACTCTTTTGACAGATTCTATATAGTCATCATTATTTCTTGAAATCATCAAAACATCTACATACATAATCATATATGCAACTGAATTTCCAATCTTCCTAAGAAAAAGAGTTGCATCATCTAGATCAGATAACTTATAATTCAACTTAAGAATGTTTTAAATTAACTTTTCATACCTTGAATGAGATTCTTTTTTCAGTCCATACAAATATTTCACTAATTTACATACCTTTTTCTCTTTTTCTTTGATAGAAAAACCTTCTTTCTCAAACATATAAAAATCCTTCCTCAAATCGCCATTAAAATTATTTGTTTTAACATCCATATCATGTATCTTCCAACTATTCTTAGTTGCAACAGAAAACAGTGCCCCACTTTTCTGTAGGACCAAATGTATCGCTGGAGTCAACACCATCCTTTTCAGCATAGCCTTTTTTTATAAGCCCTGGCTTGTATTTATCAAGTGAACCATGTGCCTTATACTTGATCATACACACCCAGTTTCAACCAATAGGTTTAATTCCAGCAGGAGGATCCACTAACCTCCAAGTTCCATTCTTAGCAAGTGCATCATATTATTTTTCTGTTGAATCATTCCATTGATCACAATTAGCAACTTCTTCAAAACAGTTGGGTTCACTAATTGTAGATGATTAAATTCAAAATCACGGGGAATGATACTTGAATCCTCTTTAGAATAACTTTTCATTTCAAAGTCATCATGTTTTATTGGAACTTTTCAAGTACACGTGGATATTCATAAAGGTTGTTGAAGTGGATGTGATGGTTGCTCAGAGTGAAGTACATGTTCTTTAGGAACACTTCCTGACGCTGCAGAAAGAACACTATCATCCAAATTTTCTTCAATAGTTACATCCTCATTTCTTATGAGTAGAAGATGGAAAAATGACAGTCTAATCCAGAATGGGAATCCCTCATTCATTATGTGAAACATGATTATCAAATTCAAAATAGAATTTTTCAGATTCAAATTTCTCGAAATGAGTCATTTTCCTATCAACAGTGGAATTATCTTTATATTATTCAAGAAAAATAAAATCTCTGGAGAGAATAAAATTTTTATTCTCTTCATCATACAACATGCATGCTTTGGAAGTATTAGAATAACCAAAAAATACACATTTTCGAATTATTTCTCCTAATTTATTTCGGTGTTGCTTAGGAATCAAAGCATAACATTTTGGTCCAAAAACTATGAAATGCTAAAATGTTCGGAGTCTATCATAAAATTTTTCATAATGATTTCCGTTGCTAATAATAGAATAAGGATAATGATTAATAATTTAAATTGCACGAAGAATTGATTCACCTCAAAATATCAACTTTAAGTTCTTAAAAAACATCATAGATCTGGTCATATTAATAAAAATTATATTCATTCAGTTTGAACGCCATTCTATTGTGGATTATATTGTATGGTAGTTTGATGTTTGATTCCAGTGTCATGCAAATATTGTTCAAAGGTACGAGAAGCATAATTTCCACTGTTATCAGTTGTAAGAATGCATATATTCTATTGAGTTTCATTTTTAATAATCAAATGAAAATATTTAGAAACTTCCAAAACTTATGACTTACCTTTGATAAAATACACCCAACACATTCTCAAGTATTCATCAATAACTGTCATCAAATATTTAGTTCCAATAGTAGTTGCAACATGCATAGTTCCGCATAAATATTGATGTATGAGACCTATTTTCGTGAATATCTGGAAGAAGAACTTCGAAAATGTTTCCTATAATTATTTTCTAGAATATAAGCATCACAAGGTGTAATATATCTTGGAATTGTAGAAAGACCTTTAATACCTTGATTTGTCATACTTCTGATGCTACCATAATTGATGTGACCATATCAAGCATGCAACAACAACATGGGATACATGATATCACTTCGTTGGACGAAAAAAGAATAAATTTCAAGATAATTAGTAGATGAAGTATCATTTAACTTAAAAACATACTTTCTGCCACACCGGTCATCATAACTGCATGATCAGATGCTCTTCGTATCTCGATGCTACCATCAAATATATGAATATAATTCCCTTTCTGTCGAATATGGATAAGAGACATCCAAATTCGCTGACATAGTGGAATATAAAGTACATCATATAAAACATAATCTACATGATTTAGTATCTTCAAAAGAATAGAACCAATGCCAGATGGTTTAATTTGAGACTAGTCATCAAAGTAAATAACACCATACATATCATCACTGAAAGTTTCAAAAAAATATTTCCTAAATGTCATATGACAAGTGGCTCCTGAATCCAAAATCCAACTATCTCGCCATGAAAAAATGCAGTGTTGAAAACATCATTAATGTTAAAATTACAATGAGTGAAAATGTAATGTGCAAAATGTGATGATTTTACCTTATCAGGTAGTGGCTGATATTTATTTTTATTCAATTTTTCTCTTCTTTCACTAACTTTCTCCCAAGGGATTTTAGAGTCCTTTTCTATTTCATATATTTTGTTTACAAGTTTATCAAATGTAATTTCTTTTAATTTCCCACTAGATTGGAGAGATTATAAATAATTTGAATAGACATGGTGATGATTTTTATAAAAGTTATAAGTTGTAAATCAAATTAAATTCTGGTGGATTATATATCATCAAAAATTTATTTTATTTCATAGGAACTAGTTAAAGGATAATTATCCACCATCTCCAAATTTAACAAATTTAACAAAAAATGAATAATTTCGAGCTATCAGTGTGAATCATAAAATTATTTCAACTTATTTAATGCTTTGAATGCATTATCACAAGAAATGATATATCGTCTTAACTCTTCTATCACCGATGCAAATATTAATTCATATGCCTTGTTTTCTTTTGTCTCCCAAATTGCACGTTGATTCTCATTATGAGTTAGCTTTGTTGCAATTTCTTTTCGATCAGTAAGCTTCTTTCCTTGAAAAACTTCCCAAAAATCGATTAAAAAAATGAAACTTTTAATATTTCTAAACTAATCTTGCTAGTTCTCCTTTCTGCTAAGCACAACTCCAACTATGGAGGCTATTGAAGTCATAATTCCTTTTCAGCGAAATAAACTCATAGAAAAATTGTTTTCAAATTCAAAATATATGCAATACTTTTGAAAAATAAATTCCTTGTCTCTTTAAAATTTATGTTGTCTTAGTGGTCTAATGGTATGTTTAAAAAATAGCTCAGAAAGGATCTTGGTTCAAATCTCAGCAGTGCTGCCCACTTGAAAGGTTAATTAAAAAAATATTTCACAAATATTTGCCATTTTAAAATATTTATTAAAAACTTCCTTCACAAGTCTTTTCCTTTTAATTTAAAATTTTTTTTGAAAATGAATTTCATAATTCCATACCAAGGTAACTTCTAGTTTACTCTAGTAAATGAATTTCACAATTCCATACCAATGTAACTTCCAATTTACTATAGTAAATGCGATAAAACTTCTTCCCTAAAAAATGAGGATTCTTCCAAAATTAAAACTATGGCTATTAATAAATATTCACCAAGCAATAAAGATTCACCAACAAATCTTATGTCACCCAAAACTCATGAATCGATCTTTCTCCTTTTAAACCACCCTTATTTCAAATCATGACCATAAAAATATCCTTCATTTTTACAATGAATTTCACAGTTCCATACCAATGTAACTTCTATTTTACTATAGTAAATGAATGTCACAATTCCATACCAATGTAACTTCCAATTTACTGCAGTAAATGAATTTCACAATTCCATACCAATGTAACTTCCAATTTACTATAGTAAATGTGATAAAACTTCTTCCCTAAAACAATAGACCAGGCTTCTTGCAAAAAGAAATTGCGGCTATTAATAAAGATTCACCAAGCAATAAACATTCACAATTTTTTTTTATATAACCCACAATTCATGACTCAGTCTCTCTCCTTTTAAAACATCTTTATGGAAAAAAAAAAATTCCCTTTAAAAAATTTAAAATATGCACTTCTTGATTCGTCACCTTTTAATATGGTTAAAAGGATGATAACTATACATACCATATCAAGTCAACTCTACCAATTGTAGAATAGAAATTACTCTTATCAGATAAACTATCAGTTATTACTTCCATGTGGTTCATTATAAAGTTACATGTTTTGTTATGTATGAAGAAAAAATTTTCATCGAAATACACCGCGAGCGAAATTTACCACCACTCCAATTGACTCGATATCCCTTTCAATTTTTCTCATGGTAAACACAACTCTCGTTCCTCAACAACAACAAAACACTCTTTCCTCAACAACAATCACAGAAGCTTTGTTCTATTAGGAAATTATATATTACAGAGCAATGTAACAAATAAAATATATCCTTAAACATAAACACAAGAAACACATAAAACCAGAGAGACACAGATATACGTGGTTCACCCATTTTGGGCTATGTCCACCCTAAACAACCAATCCTTGCTTTCTATTATCCAGAAAAATAAAGAGACACAACCTACAATACATCTATTGTAACATCCTATCTTCTCTCTCAATGTCTCCCTATATGTTTCTCACTCTAATAATACACATACAATATACAGCCGCAATACAATACCCTCATATAAAATGAGGGTTTCCTTCTAGGGAAAAAAACTTACATCAAACATAACTTCTATCGTCATATCATACGCCTGATGAACGACCTAGATTGACTAGAAATTACTATACTTTTACAAGGCAGCCCCCCCCTTGACCCCCAGGCAGCATACAATTACGGGCGGTGTTTCTGCCCCATTAAGAAAAGGGTTCCAATGCTGTGATACAAAATAAATAAGATAATCAGTCTCCACACCCAACAATTTCCCACTTGAATACTAATTGTAGCAACTCCACTGCTGCTTCATTTGGTGGAAAATTACTCCACTTTGGACCTGGTTGTTTTTCATCTTGAACTTCATACTTGAAGACCAACTAAAACTGAGCATAATCTTAGTTTCTCCCTGGTTACAACTTTTGTTATCATATCTGTAGGATTCTAGCTAGTGTGAATCTTTTACAGCTTCAACACTCCATCTTCCAACACTGACCATATGGAATGGTACTTGAGTTGTATGTGTTTAGTCCTGGAATGAAATGTCGAGTTATTTGCAAGATGAATGAAACTTTGGCTATCACTGTATAACATTACCATATCATGCTTCTTACACAATTCATCCATAAACCTTTGTAGCCAAATAATTTCTTTACTAGCCTCTGTAGCAGCAACATACTCTGCTTTTGTTGTTGAAAGTGCAACAACACTTTGGATTTTTTAAACCCAACTAATAGTTGTTCCACCTACAGTAAATACATACCATGTAGTTCTCCTCTTGTTATCTCTGTCACCTGCCATATCGGCATCAACATATCCTTGTAGAAAAATGTTTGAACCATCAAAGCATAATTCTTGATTTGCGGTACCTCTCAAATATTTGAATCCATTTCACTACCATCCAATGTTCTTTTCCTGGATTTTTCATGTACCTACTTACAACTCCCACTACATGTGCAATATCACACCTTGTGCATATCATTGCATACATTAAGCTTCCAACTACGGATGCATATGAAAATTTAGACATATAATCCATTTCTTCTTGGGTCCTGGGGTACATCTCCTTACTAAGTCTGAAATGGCTAGCAAAAGGTGTATTAATTGGTTTTTCATTCTTCATATTAAATCTTTTCAACACCTTTTGTATGTACTCATTCTGAGACAATGTTAATTTGTGATTTTCCTGTCTCTAGTTACTTTCATATCAAGGATTCGTTTTGCAGCTCCCAAATCCTTCATTGCAAATTAATTTTCCAATTTTCTTTTGAGAAATTTTATTTCCTACATGTTAGACCTTGCAACAAGCATGTCATTTACATAGAATAACAATACAATATAGCTACAATCATTTTTATTTTTTATATAAACACAATGATTAGAGTGACATGTAGTATAACATTGTTTAGACATAAACCTATCAAATTTTATATACCACTGCCTTGGATCCTGTTTTAAGCCATACAAGCTCTTCTTTAACCTAAAAACTATTTTTTCTTCCCCTTTGAGCTCATATCCTTTTGGTTGCTACATATATATCTCTTCCTCTAAATCTCCATGGAGAAATGTTTTCTTTACATCTAATTGTTCATGATGCGAATATTCCATCGCTACAAGACTTAAAATAGTCCTGATTGAAGTCATCTTAACAACAGGAGAAAATATTTCATCAAAATCAATATCTTTCTTCTATGCAAACCCCTTCACCACAAGTCTAGCTTTGTACCTCTTTTCTCCTCCATGTTCTTCCTTCAGCCTGTAAACCCATTTATTTTTCAATGTTGTTTTACTTGCAGGAAACCTGACTAAGTCCCAAGTTTGGTTATGTATTAAGGAGTCCATCTCTTCTTTCATGGCTATCTCCCACTTCTTCCTGGTTTCAACCTTGCTTCTTTATAACATTCAGGTTCACCAGAATCAATCAACAATAAATAATATAATGAAGGATAGTATCATTCAGGGGGGTCTAGTTATCCTAGTAGATCTTCTAACACCACTTTTAGGTGTTTGAGGTGCCTACTGTTGTTATGGTGGTTATTGTTGTTGTGGTTGTTCATTATTATTATTTTCAGGTACCTCTAAACTCTCTGTGATCTCATCAAGAATTGTGTATTCGTTGTTTTATTTTTCTTGTTTCTTTTCTTGCAACTGATTCTTATACAAGACCTTTTCATTGAATATTACATCTTTGCTCCTAATTATTTTGTGCTTTTCATAATCATATAAGTGATAACCAAAATCATTAACACCATATCCAATAAAGGTACATTTATTTGATTTTGACTCAAGCTTTGTTCTATTTTCTTTATTAATATGGAAAAAGGGCTCACAAGCAAAAGGCTTTAAAAAAGAGTAGTTTACCTTTTTACCTGTCCATGCCTCCTCTGGAAAACCACCATCCAAGGAACTTGAAGGCCCTCTATTTATTAGATTAACAACATTATCTACAACATCTACCCAAAATTGTAAAGGAAATCCTGCATGCAATCTCATGCACCTTGCACGCTCCATGATTGTTTTGGTCATCCTTTCTAACACATCATTTTCTTGTGTTGTTCATGGAACTATTTTCTCTTTGCAAATTCCATGCGCTAAACAGTACCTATCAAACTCTTTGCTACAATATTCATCTCCATTATCTAATTTGAGACACTTCAACTTTGTTCTTGTCTCAATCTCAACCAAGCTTTCTAATTTTTTAAATTATAAAATATATCAGATTTATTTTGAATACAATAAATCTAGGCTTTTCTAGTTGCATCATCAATAAAAGTAACATAATAATGAGAACCACTGAGAGATGAGACCTGATCAGGTCCCCATACATCTGTTTGCACAAGCTCTAATTTTTTTCTCTTCTTTTCTTTCTGAAGTATGATAAATCTGACTCTCTTCTATTTTTCATAACTACAATTCAATCATAAACCTAAATAAATATTCTTTAAATCCGACAACAAATTTCTTGAGTGAAGAATATTCATTCCCTTCTCACTCATGTGTCTGAGGCTATGATGCCATAATGCTGCATCTTCTCCTTTAGAAGTAAAAGCATTAATAGAGTTAGAAATACCATTGCATAAATACAATGTACCAACCTTTTCTCCGTTTTCTATTACCATGGCTCCTTTGGTGACCTTCAATGTTTTATCTGTGAAAGTTGTCACACAACCTTCACCGCCTAACTACCCTATTGAAATCAAATTTTTCTTCAGATCTGTAACATGCCTTACGCTCTTTAATAACGATTGGTTTCCATTATGCTATTTTACGAGAACTTTACCCATTCTAACAATTTTATAAGGTTTATCATCTCCTAAACAAACTTTTCTGAAATCTCCTTGAAGATAGTCATGAAAATATTTCTTATCAGGTGTGGCATGGAATGAGGCCCCTAAATCTACCACCCAGGAACGAGTAACATTTTCTAAAGAAAGAACCAAAGGACCTTGTAACATGTAACATATCACATTTGCTTCATGATTGTATTCTTTTTGTGTGTCTCCTTCTTTTCCCTTCTGAGGTCTACAATCTTTCTTTAGGTGTCATTTCTTTCCGCATTTCTAGCACACTATCCCTTATCTTGACTTGGATCTGCCTTTTCATGATTTCCTGTGATATGCTGAGCTCTTTCCTCTTTCCATTTTTCTTCCCCTACACTATGCACTCAAAGCATTACTTGATGTTTCACCTGAGCTTTTCCGTAACATTTTCTTGCTAAGGATAGCACCAACAACATCATCAAACTTTAAAGTACTAGACCCAGAGATAGATTCACTAATCACCATATCTAAACCATTCCAAATTTTTAGCAATGAGAATAAAAATAATAGAGCCCTAACTTCATCATCAAAGTTTACCCCTACAAAACTTAACTGACTGGTAACTGTATTAAAATCATTTAAATGGTCTGCAACAGATCCACCTTTCGACATATTCATATTAAATAAATGTTTCATAAGATATACCTTGTTTGAGGCCGAAGGTTTTTCATATAGTTTCACCAATGCCTTAATAAAACCCTCTGTTGTTGTTTCCTTCGAAATATTGAAGGCTATCGATGCCGCGAGGCATAGCTTTACTATTCTGAGTGCCTTTCTATCAACAATCTCCCACTTTTTATCTGTCATAGTCATCAGCTTCTTCTTTTTTCGCTAAATGGTAGGTACAGATCTTTCTGATGCAGATAATCTTCCATCTGCACCTTCCAAAGTGGGAAGTTTTGGCCGTTAAATTTCTCGACCCTAAACTTACCATCTTCTGCCATTTATCCCACCTGAAACTGGAACCCTTCTTTCCTGTGATTTTATCATCCAAATAGACCTTCGTCTCTGATATAAGTTTTTAGAAAATTACATATTAAAAAGCAATGGAAAAAATCAAATATATGTGGAAACAAAAACACAAGAAAAAGATAAAAGCAGAGAGACATAGATATACGTGGTTCACCCAATTTGGGATACGTCCACCCCGAACAGCCAATCCTTCGTTTTATTATCCAACAAAATAAAAAGACACAACCTACAACAGATCCATCATAATATACTTTGTTCTCTCTAACAGTCTCCCTATTTGTTTTTCGCTCTGAGAATACACATACAATACACATCCGCAATACAATACCCTCATACAAAATGAGGGGTTGCCTTCTAGGGAAAAAAACCCTACATCAAACATAACTTATACCATCAGATCATCTGCCTAATGAACGGCCCAAATCTGTTTTTAGCTTCGGAGGCGCTGCCCCCGAAACCTCGAGCAAGGGGGCGGGGGCTCCATAAACTCGTAGTTTTCCACCCCCTCACCCACTTGGACCCCCCAGGCAGTGTACAATTACGGGCGACATTTTTGCCCCATTAAGAACAAGGCTCCAATGTTGTGATACAAAATAAATAATATAATCAAGCCCCACACCCAACATGTTCCATCCTCTCCCTTATGCCAAGGTATTCACATGAATACATGAGGTTTAGGAAAAAATTAATCGAGGCTATGATACCACTATACAAGCCTGAATAAACTCCATAATGAAATAATACAATGAAAGAGAAATTTTAGTAATGATAAAATCACTTATTTATACATGTGTGTCTCAGTAACTTATTACCTATAAAATCATAATATAAAACTAATTACATATTGTATAATAACAATACCAAAGGATTAGTTAACAGGAAAATTTTGGATAATAAATGTGCAGAGAAAATGAGTGAGAGGAAAGAAAACAAAGTTTTTCTACATACATGAAATTTGGCTGGAAATAAATAGATTGTTTCAATAGTAAAATTGTATGAAGGAGATTAATTTAACTTTCTCTTTAAAGATTCAAAACAAAATTAGTGAAAAAAACACTATGCATTTTCTTTGCAAGACTAAGAACATCAAACATTTTATACTTTGGAAGAAAAATTAAATAAAAAGAAAATTTTCTTATAATTTTGGGATGATTTAAAAACCATAAATAAAATAACCAAAAACAGAATGAAAAAAATCTATGCATTGTCTTAATAAGATTAAGAAAACAAAAATTATTTGATGCCTAAAACAAACTAAACTAATATCGGACTCTTTTCCAGCAAGAAATTAGATGCATCATATCTACACAAATAAGAGAATATAAAACGTTTGCAAGTTTCAAAGAAAAACTAAAGAAATTAGGTTCTTTACTTCGGCAAGCTTTAATGTATAGAAATAGAATAAACTAATGCGAAACATATAGTTGTAATGTGTCTTCTGTGTAAAAATAAATATATGAAAATAATATTTAAATAATTGTTGACAACATAATATATATGGGGCTATCATGTGAGAATTGGAGAAATTTATGGATATTTTGTTACTTATAGGATCTTTTGTGGAAGTCCTCGAAGTTTCCCGTGACGACAATTGAGAAGAAACTTTTAAACTATTAAATCATATTAGCTTAAGTGAATTATTCCTGAGTTAACATGAAATGATGGATAAAACATGTAGCTGATTTTATGTTCAATTCCTGTATGTTAAAATATTTCGAAGTTTAATATAATTTTCAAGTTTCAATAGAGTAATGCATCTATTTCTAGAAGTGCCACCATGATCAATGACTTCGTCATTTTGTTTTTTTTAGTACGATGTGAAAATCTAAAATTTTCAACAAAATGATACTAAGAACCAAACATATCTTACCGGGAACCTCCAGGGATGTTAAAAGGGCTCTGATAATTGCATACAACACAAATAAATCCAAATTTTGCACCAAAACAAGTGCAACGTTAGACGTAATAACTCTGAGACAAACAAAGTATATGAAGCCCACCAGAAACATTGAACAACCATAAGGGCGGACAGGAGTTTGAATTAATGAATTGGATGTATATGAACTACGTGTTTTTGCATTGCCACAATAGACCTTTATTTTTGTACAATAAAATTATATTACGATATCTGTGTGTATATATTTTTGAAAGCACATGATATCTTTGCATTTATTTTTTATTAGATCGAAAAGGTTACTTGGAAACTTTTAGTTCTTTCTAATCTCTATATATAGACATAGTCAAATTCAATATTCAATTGTGGTAGGTGTTAATATCTTTAATTTTTAGTATTTTTTATTATATTACTCTTTTGATTTTAGTAAATGTCACATTCAAATATAGGTAATTAATAAAATTAACTTTTGTAACCAATCAAAAAATATTTTTCGATTTTTTAAAATTTCAAAATATATTTTAAAGTATAAAAATGGCGATAAGTTTTTTACTGAAATATAGCAATAAAATTTTCAAAAAATCAGAGTGTAAAAGTGTTTGAATAAATTTTCTGATGATGGAAATAGATTTGACACATTCAAGAATCTCTAGAGAACCCAAAATATTGAAGCTTGATAGTTGTAACGTAGATTTCCAAACATTTATGTTCGATTTTTTCAAAATATTGTGAGAATTTCCACTATTTTTTGGCCATAATTATCACTTTGTTAAACTTATCTTTAAACAGTTTTTTGTTAAAAAAAATTTAAAATAAAAAAAATTAACAAAAATAAATTTCCATACTCCCTACTATGAAAACATCTAATCATAACGAAACAAACATCATATTCTTTTGAATTCCAAACTTTCTAACGTCATATAAGAAACATGTATACACTGGCATTACAGATGCATTCAAACTTTTCTTGGTATTTTCTGAATCTCTTTCTCACTCACTCAATGATTATTATGGTCTGTGTTTTTTTATTTTATTTTATTATTCTCCCCTAGACCAAAGGACAGTATCCATAAATTATAACATGGTTTTGGAAGTTAATGTAACACATCGTAGGGTATTATCCATGATACGATTATGAGACTTCATATGCAAAGAGTATAATGGCTTCTTTTAATGAGTGTTTTACCATGATATGATTATGATACTTCATAGAGAGAGTATAAGAAAAAAACATGGATAATAATTTCCCCTTCATTACTTTAGAACAAGATATCCATAATATAAGGAATGAAGGCATCATCCTTTTACTTAGGGACTTCAATGCTAGAATCACTACTAACCAAGCTACTCTATTAAATAACAAATCTGAACCTAACCACCTATGCCTTGCTAAGGATTTTTATTTAGCTAGTAAATTACAAAGAAATTTTGAAGACATAACCAAGAACATATTTGGTATCGATCTAATTAAGCTTTATAGTTCCCAAGACCTAATTATTTTTTTGGTATTAGTTAGTGCCCTACCTCTATCGAGAGGAATTTTATTCATGGGCTTGGAGGTAGAGTTGTGGACTACGCAATATGTAATACCCTAGTTTTCAAGAGTATTGTTAATTTTAATCTCCTAGATGACCCGAAGCATGATTAAGCCACAAAACTCCATCCTTGACCTTAAGCCTTGATACACACACAAGTAACATGAAAATAATGGTTCGGTGCAAAGTCACATTGACTTTGGAAAAATAAAAGTGGATATAGTCTTAAAATATTTAACAAGGTATTTCAGCCTCTTAATGTATACTAATGACATTAGTCACATCTATCAAAATCTCACTACCACCCCCTTCACTACAATTAACAAATTGTCTACCGAGGTATAGTATAAGAAGTACAATAGAAATTACAACCCTTGTTATGATAATGATTGTATGTTTGGTAGAAAAGTGATTAGATATGCTCCTAGAAAAACTATAAAGATTGAAAAAATAAGTGTGTACAAAGCTCTTATGAAAAGGAAGAAAATGTAATATATATATAAGAGGTGAGAGCCTCATCTTCACCTTTGTAAAGTACTACCTGGAAATTTTTTGAGGAATATTAATGTCTGTAAAAAGAAAGAAGATAAATATATCCCTTTAAATTAATGTGATATCTATGGTAATAATCTTTACGTCTCCATGAACACCATGGAAAAACTTCTAAACTCTCTTACAGAGGAAGATATTTTTTCTTCATAATACATGAAGTTCGGGAGTAAGAACCTTTCTAATGGAAAATCTATGGATATTATAGGCTACCAAGTTAAAATTTAAAAAAAGGGAAGGTTTATCCTTGACATCCCTTATATACAGAAACTCCTTAATTTGGAATTGAAGCATAGCTTCCCTAAGCCTTAGAACCAAAGCCTTATTGTGTGTATTTTTAAAACTGGGGACAAAAAATTCCTTCTAAATATAAGAATGGTATTATTAGCCAGATTTTAGCCAAAATCTTTGGGCTCATTTTGGAAAATAATATTATCCTCTTGCTTGAAATCCATGGAAAAAGAGCTATAAATAAAGTTAGTTTCAGGAGTCATCACTCAACTATTGACCACCTTGTCACCCTTAGCATTATTTATGAGGACTGTCACAATATTAAAACGAATATCTTCTATTGTTTAGTTTACTTTAGAAAATATTTGAAAACTATTATGTCGGATAATTTATGGAAAATGATTAATGTGATAACAGTTCCTATCAAGCTCATAGTTGCTATAACTAGGCTATATGAGAATGTTATTTCCAAGCTTAATACCACCAAGGGTTGACGTAAAGGGATTAAATGCAATATCAAAGTTAAATAAGGATTCCCACTATCCCTTATGCTTTTTGGGATTTAAATCGATATGGTAGAAGAGTTTTTAGAAGTTGGAAGATGTGATGAAACCAAGCTCGCTAATATAGTCATTAATATTCTCCTTTATGTTAGTGATATCTTTATTCCTTCTAGAATCCTTGATGATCTAGACATGAAGATTATAATACAATATAATTACTTCTCCAATATGGGTATGAATATTATATTGATAAGTGAAAATTCATGGTATTTAAATCCAAAATGATCAAATATAATAATTTCATTTATTATAAAAATTACTTGGAGAAGGTTTGTTCATGCAAACGTTTAAGTATTGGGATTAACCATTAATCCAATTGGAAGTATAGCATTGAAAAAATTATTACAGGAGGTTGTAAAGCTTACTATGAGCTTCAAAACTATTTTAAGTCAACATATATTTAGGGTGTCTTCGGGTTTGGAATAAAAACAAATTCCTCTTTAGGAATCTCATAACCCATGCTATTTTATATGGATTTGAGTTCTAGGGTTGCATTATATATAGAGAATCATGGATAAATATTGAGATGATCCAAAAGGAATTTATAACTAAAAATCTAAATATTAAAGGAAACAATCCATACCCTAATCTCTTGATTGAAGCTAGCCTTTCTCCCATTGAATGCATGGATATGTTTATATATTTGATATACAAGAAGAAGCTTTACAACATGAAAGCCAAGAGGTTGCCAAAAATTTCTTCTAACTCTAGTCAAAACACCCACCTCTAACTCGAGCGAGGTTGGCATAAGGATTCCCAGTCTTGGCACAACCATTGGGGGGTAAAGGAGGAGATCATCATGGAGAATAAGTATGATATTAAAAATACCATTACCTTGAAATTTAAGTATAATTTCTAAGATCATAAGGAGTTAGAGGGAAAAAATAAGATAAGGCATTCTAAGGAGGTGATCAACCCCAATCTTGGTAACCATTCTACCTTGACCAGTGCTAAGAATAAAATTCACATTGAAAACATAAGAAATAGTTCTCATGAGAATCAAAGTGAAACTAGGCATTTGTATATTCCCAAAATACCTTGGGACGAAAGAATCTACCCCCTTTGCAATTCTAAGAGAGTTAAAGATGAAAAATAATTTCTCTTGGATTACCCCTCCCTTACTCACAATTTTTCTCCTTTTCAAAATATTTTCCACACTACCAACCTTCTTGACTTGTTAAGTCGAAAAAACTACAATGATCTCGGAATGATTCTCTCCCATCTTTTTTATCATAGAAATAAAATATTAAAGAGTAATAGTTAATTTCTTACTTTCCTCAAGTCCAATTGACCATATTGGTCTTAATGGACATCAACCATTATCATAATCATAATCGTGATGGTTTTTTTTAATAAGAATTTGCATAGGGAGATTATAATGATTTTATCTATTAAATGTAAATATATATATAGATTTTTTATGGAAGGAGATTTTCAAGTTTCTTCATTAGTTATTTTTAATTAAATTTAGCATTAACATTAACATGTTATTGTAATTATTTTCAATAAAATACATATCATTCAATTTGTATGTATTAAAATTAAAGAATGATTATTATATTTATGTTAAAGTAATTTACATAATTGTATGAGAGGTGCTCTCTAGTTCACTCTGCAAGAGAGGTTGTAATGTCCTATTTTGTTATGTTATGTAATTATTTTGACTCAATCAAATTACATAAAAATAAAAACGTAAATACTAAAATTAATAGTTATAATTATTAATTAATACATTTTGACTCGGTCAAATTACATACAAAATAAATATAAAATTAATGAAAATATATAATCATAATGATTAATAATTAATAATTAAACCAACATAAATCCATGTTAAATCTAGATAAACTAAGCACCTAGAGGAATCAAATCTCTTGAGGTTCAAACATCATTTAGAGTAATAAATTTGATTCCTCTCATCTTTCTGTAGAATCAAAGTTAATATGAATCTAAATGAGTATTAGTTTTATTATATAAATTAAACACTTGGTAGATGTTACATCAAATTATTTATAGAAAATGATAATCCTAGTAATAATAATATAAATTATTGTTATTATTATAAAAATTAACTAAAATAAATTTTATCTTAAATTACTATTACTATTATAAATTAAAAAATAATATATATATTGAAAAATTAAAAAACATGTAACAATATTTCTAATAATAAAAATATTTCTCAATTTATTATGGAGATTCTTAATCTGTAAATAGATTTTGTTAGAATAACACATACTAATACTATAAATTACTACTTCTATATGCCCAAAAAACCATAAATCAAAACATATATATTATAATAATAAACATATAAAATTTGAAACAAAAATTACACATTTTATATTTTCGAATTTGAAGCCTAGTGAATATTCTTCATCTAATAAGGAAACGAAGGAATGAGATATCAATTTTCTCACCATATTTTACGTTACAATTTGATTTAATATGTTTTTAATAATAAATTGGTTACGGGTTAATTAATGGTCTCCAATGGAAACATGAATCGGTTGTGTTTTCCATTGTCACTACATTGAAATCCTTGATCATTGTATCATTGCATTTGAATTCTTGATCAAGGTATTAATGTATCATTGTTTATGTATTGCTGCATTTAATTCTCTATCGACTTTTATAGTTATATTTTCTTCATGGTAAAGTTAAAGTTTCTCCAATTATTAGATGTATATGTTCTTTTCCACATGATAGGTTAACAAATTTGTGGTTATAATAAGTTGTGTATGAGGTTATAGAATTCATTGTCATAAAAATTAGATACACTTCAATGGATAGATCAGTTAATTTTTACAATTTCTAAAAGTTATTGATACTACCTGTTGAGGTGGTAAATCCCCTCAGCGGACAGAGGCGATCCCACTAGCCCAGATCAGGTCTAGCAACAATCAAATCATGCAATGACGTTCGTTCCTAGTAACAAGAAAGACAAAGATCGCAATAAGTGACCTACCTCAAATCCCACACGGTTTTTGTCAAAGAAGAAGTGGTACTCCTCGTCCCTATCTTGACAGATCACAATCCTTCCGTTCGTCACATTCGAACACCTGTACACATGTAGAGAAACGACGACATACAACATAATACTTAAAGCATGTAAATATATATCAGTCAGAGAGGATGTAATTCATTTCATTTCATAAAAGAGTAAACGCATGAATGGAACCAAAATCAGAGTCGCTTATATTAATGATGACAAAAAGGGAGATTACAACCAAATGCTCTGACGCTATGATCTTCCTTCGGCGGGGCTTACAGCGGAGCGCGTCTCAATGAAGCCTGTCAGGAATTTGGACAAAGCTCTCTCTCACGGGGTTCTTCTTGGCTCTGCTTTCAATGGTTTCCCGTCTATAGGTTTCCTCCTACAAGTTCAGCTAGCTTGCTAATGGAGAGGGAAAAGTTTTATAGATGGAGGAAGGGAAGTTGGGATCCCTATAATCATGGGATAGGCACTACCTCCTAGGAATATTCCATGATAGGTAGAAAACCACTTTCTATACATGGAGATCCGGAGCCAAACCACTAAACTTCCTTTGATGATTCCTTTTGAATTTTGTTACAACCAAACTTCCACCATTTATTTTTAAAAAACATTCCTTAATGCGCTTGGCAAGAGTGATACATAGGGACAGTGTGCCAATTGGCGCGCCCTCTAGTGTGGATTTCCCCCATTGGCACAAGGGATGAGCTGACTAGTCGTGCCAAGGCTAAAACACCTGTTTTTAGGGTTTTCCAGAGGAAATGTTCTTCAAGATAATGTTTATCCCTAGGCAGGAGGATGTTATGAAAGTGTTTTCAGGACATGTTACTGCTCACAGGTCACGGGAATAGTCCTCCAATGTGCGGGATGAGGGATTGCAGGGACGGTGACAAAATACCATGTAACAGATGCCCCCTAAAGCATGAGGTCCGAGAGAGAGGGAGGGGTGAAACGCTTTATGAGAACACACCCAATGGAAAACACTACCGTTGGAAAACATGCGAAGACAAATACAACTGATATCTCAGATACATGATATGTGGTATGGGCATAGCCATCCATAATAGAGTGTACAAAACCGAGATCCAAGGTATGGACGCGGCCATACAGTAAATAAGGATCAACAAGTAGACTCAAGTATGGTCGCAACCATCCAATCGATTGAGTTATGTAATACATGATAATAATCCAAAAATAATCCACATCCTGGATGTATATCAGACAAAATCCAGGGTGTTGCACTCCATCTCGACCCAAATAGACTACAAGTTCAAGCATGCGAATATGTGATCTGAATTCAAACATGGAATAACATCATCTGATTGCCGGCCAATAATGAAAGCCATTAATAGACACGAGAGAAACCACCCATACTGACGATGGACCTCAAGGTACAGGAGGTACAATCCACATAATGTGAACAATGAGCGAGCATTGAACACCTGCAGAATCATCCGATCGAAGTTCAATAATGAAAACCTTGCATCGAATGCGAAGAACCTTCCATTGAGGCATGCACGCTCCAAGGTACCTAAAGGGAGTCTCTAGACCAACTTCTTGGATAATCACCTGAAGTTGATAGGAAGTGACCTTGATCGAAGGTCAGCCATAATTTTTCCCACATCATCGACACGAGATAAAGGGACATAATGTTTGTGAATCAAATCCCACATTGTTTTTGTCAAAGAAGAAGCGGTACTCCTCATCCCTATCCTGACAGATCAAAATCCTTCCGTTCGTCACATTTGAACACCTTTACACATGGAGAGAAATGATGACATACAACATAATACTTAAATCATGTAACTATATATCAGTCAGAGAGGATATAATTCATTTCATTTCATAAAAGAGTAAACACATGAATGGAACCAAAATCAGAGTCGCTTATATTAATGATAACAAAAAGAGAGATTACAACCAAATGCTCTGACGCTATGATATTCCTTCGGCGGGGCTTGCAGCGGAGGGCATCTCAATGGAGCCTGTCAGGAATTTGGACAAAGCTCTCTCTCACGGGGTTCTTTTTGGCTCTGCTTTCAATGGTTTCCTGGCTATAGTTTTCCTCCTACAAGTTCAACTAGCTCGCTAATGGAGAGGGAAACCTTTTATAGATGCAGGAATGGAAGTTGGGATACCTAAAATTATGGGATAGGTACTATCTCTTATGAAGATTCCATGAGAGGTGGGAAACCACTTCCTATACATGGAGATCCAGAGCCAAACCACTAAACTTCCTTTGATGATTATATCTGAATTTTGTTAGAACCAAACTTCCACCATTTATTTTTAAAAAACATTCCTTAATGCGCTTGGTGGGAGTGATACACAGGGACAATATGCCAATTGGCACGCCCTCTACTATGGATTTCCCCCATTGGCGCGAGGGATGAACTGACTAGTGGTGCCAACGCTAAAACAACTGTTTTAGGGTTTTCCAGAGGAAATGTTCTTCAAGATAATGTTTATCCTTAGGCAGGAGGATGTTATGAAAGTGTTTTCAGGACATGTTACTGCTCACAGGTCACAGGAATAGTCCTCCAATGTGCGGGACGAGGGATTGCAGGGACAGGGACAAAATACCATGTAACAGATGCCCCCTAAAGCATGAATTCCGAGAGAGAGGGAGGGGTGAAATGCTTTATGAGAACACACCAAATGGAAAACACTACTGTTGGAAAACCTGCGAAGACAAATACAACTGATATCTCAGATACTCTATATGTGGTATGCACGTAGCCATCCATAATAGAGTGTACAAAACCTGGATCCAAGGTATGGACGTAGCCATCCACTAAATAAGGATCAACAAGTAGACTCAATTATGGTCACAACCATCCAATCGAATGAGTCATGTAATACATGATAATAATCCAAAAATAATCCACATCCTGTATGTATATCAGACAAAATCTAGGGTCTTGCACTCCATCTCGACCCAAATAGAGTACAAGTTCAAGCATGTGAATATGTGAGCTGATGTCGAACATGCAAGAACATCGTCTGATTACCAGCCAATAATGAAAGCCGTTAATAGACACGAGAGAAACCACCAATAATGATGATGGCCCTCAAGGTACACAAGGTACAATCCACAGAATGTGAACAGTGAGCTAGTGTCGAACACCTGCAGAATCATCTGATCGAAGGTCAATAATGAAAACCTTGCGTCGAATGCGAAGAACTTGCCATTGAGCCATGCAGGCTCCAAGGTACCTAAAGGGAGTCTCTAGACCAACTTCCTGGATAGTGAGCTGAAGTCGATAGGAAGTGACATTGATCGAAGGTGGGCCATAATTTTTCCCACATCATCGACACGACATAGAGGGACATAATTTTTGTGAATCAAATCCCACACTGTTTTTGTCAAAGAAGAAGCGGTACTCCTCGTCCCTATCCTAACAGATCACAATCCTTCCATTCGTCACATCCGAACACCTGTACACATGTAGAGAAATGATGACATACAACATAATACTTAAAGAATGTAACTATATATCAGTCAGAGAGGATATAATTCATTTCATTTCATAAAAGAATAAACACATGAATGGAACCAAAATCAGAGTCGCTTATATTAATGATGAAAAAAAGGGAGATTACAACCAAATGCTCTGATGATATGATATTCCTTCGGCGGGGCTTGCAGCGGAGCGCGTATCAATGAAGCCTGTCGGGAATTTGGACAAAGCTCTCTCTCACACGGTTCTTCTTGACTCTGCTTTCAATGGTTTCCCGGCTATAGTTTTCCTCCTACAAGTTCAGCTAGCTTGCTAATGGAAAGGGAACGATTTTATAGATGGAGGAAGGGAAGTTGGGATCCCTATAATCATGGGATAGGCACTATCTCTTAGGAAGATTCCATGAGAGGTGGAAAACCACTTCCTATACATGGAGATATGGAGCCAAACCACTAAACTTCCTTTGATGATTCCTTCTGAATTTTGTTAGAACCAAACTTCCACCATTTATTTAAAAAAAAAATTCCCTAATGCGCTTGGCGGGAGTGATACACAGGGACAGCGTGCCAATTGACTGGCCCTCTAGTGTGGATTTCCTCCATTGGCGCGAGGGATGAACTGACTAGTCATGCCTAGGCTAAAACACCTGTTTTTAGGGTTTTCTAGAGGAAATGTTCTGCAAGAGAATGTTTATCCTTAGGCAGGAGGATGTTATGAAAGTGTTTTCAGGACATATTAATACTCATAGGTCACGTGAATAGTCCTCCAATGTCCAATACGAGGGATTGCAGGGACGGTGAAAAAATACCGTGTAACAGATGCCCCCTAAAGCACGAGGTCTGAGAGAGAGGGAGGCGTGAAACGCTTTATGAGAACACACCCAGTGGAAAACACTACTGCTGGAAAACCTGCAAAGAAAAATACAACTGATATCTCAGATTCATGGTATGTGGTAGGGGCGTAGCCATCCATAATAGAGTGTACAAAACTAGGATCCAAGGTATGGACGTAGCCATCTAGTAAATAAGGATAAAAAAGTAGACTCAAGTATGGTCACAACTATACAATCGAATGAGTCATGTAATACATGATAATAATCCAAAAATAATCCACATCCTGGATGTATATCAGAAAAAATCCAGGTTCTTGCACTCCATCTCGACCCAAATAGAGTACAAGTTGAAGCATGCGAATATGTGAGCTGATGTCGAACATGCAAGAACATCGTCTGATTACCGGCCAATAATCAAAGCCATTAATAGACACAAGTGAAACCACCAATAATGACGATGGCCCTCAAGGTGCACAAGGTAGAATCCACAGAATGTGAACAGTGAGCTAGCGTCGAACACCCACAGAATCATCCGATCGAAGGTCAATAATGAAAAGCTTGCGTCGAATTCGAAGAACCTACCATTGAGGCATACAGGCTCCAAGGTACCTAAAGGGAGTCTCTAGACCAAATCCCTAGATAATGAGCTGAAGTCGATAGGAAGTGACCGTGATCGAAGGTGGGCCATAATTTTTCCCACATCATCGACACAAGATAGAGGGACATAATGTTTGTGAATCAAATCCCACACTGTTTTTGTCAAAGACGAAGCGGTACTCCTCATCCCTATCCTGAAAGATCACAATCCTTCCGTTCATCACATCTGAACACCTGCACACATGCAAAGAAACGACGACATACAACATAATACTTAAAGCATGTAACTATATATCAGTCAGAAAGGATATAATTCATTTCATTTCATAAAAGAGTAAACACATGAATGGAACCAAAATCAGAGTCGCTTATATTAATGATGAAAAAAAGGGATATTACAAACAAATTCTCTAACGCTATGATCTTCCTTCAGCGGGTCTTGCAGTGGAGCGCGTCTCAATGAAGCCTGTCGGGAATTTGGACAAAGCTCTCTCTCACGGGGTTATTCTTGGCTCTGCTTTCAATGGTTTCCCAGCTATAGTTTTCCTCCTACAAGTTCAGCTAGCTTTCTAATGCAGAGGGAAAGCTTTTATAGATGGAGGAAGGGAAGGTGGGATCCCTATAACCATGGGATAGGCACTATCTCTTAGGAAGATTCCATGAGAGGTGGAAAACCTCTTCCTATACATGGAGATCCAAAGCCAAACCACTAAAATTCCTTTGTTGATTCATTCTGAATTTTGTTAGAACTAAACTTCCACCATTTATTTTTGAAAAACATTCCTTAATGCGCTTTGCCAGAGTGATACAAAGGGACAGTGTGCCAATTAGCGCACCCTCTAGTGTGGATTTCCCCCATTGGCATGACAGATGAACTGACTAGTCGTGCCAAGGGTAAAACACCTATTTTTAGTGTTTTCCAAAGGAAATGTTCTTCAAGAGAATGTTTATCCTTAGGCAAGAGGATGTTATGAAAGTGTTTTAAAGACATGTTACTGCTCACAGGTCATGGGAATAGTCCTCCAATGTGCCGGACGAGGGATTGCAGGGACAGTGACAAAATACCGTGTAACAGATGCCCCCTAAAGCATGAGGTCCGAGAGAGAGGGAGGGGTGAAACGCTTTATGAGAACACACCCAATAGAAAACACTACCGTTGGAAAACCTACGAAGACAAATACAACTGATATCTCAAATACATGATATGTGGTATGGGCGTAGCCATCCATAATAGAGTGTATAAAACCGGGATCCAAGGTATGGACGTAGCCATCTAGTAAATAAGGATCAACAAGTAGACTCAAGTATGGTCACAACCATCCAATCGAATGAGTTATGTAATACATGATAATAATCCAAAAAAAATCCACATCCTGGATGTATATCAGACAAAATCCAGGGTCTTCCACTTCATCTCGACCCAAATAGAGTACAAGTTCAAGCATGCGAATATGTGAGATGATGTCGAACATGCAAGAACATCGTCTGATTACCGGCCAATAATGAAGGCCATTAATAGACACGAGAGAAACCACCAATAATGACGATGGCCCTCAACGTACACAAGGTACAATCCACAGAATGTAAATCGTGAGCTAGCGTCGAACACCCATAGAATCATCCGATCAAAGGTCAATAATGAAAACCTTGCGTCGAATGCGAAGAACCTGCCATTGAGGCATGCAAGCTCCAAGGTACCTAAAGGGAGTCTCTAGACGAATTTCCTGGATAACAAGCTGAAGTCGATAGGAAGTGACCTTGATCGAAGGTCGGCCATAATTTTTCCCACATCATCGACACGAGATAGAGGGACATAATGTTTTTGAATCAAATCCCACACTATTTTTGTCAAAGAAGAAGAGGTACTCCTCATCCCTATCCTGACAGATCACAATCCTTCCGTTCGTCACATTCTAACACTTGTACACATGCAGAGAGACGATGACAGAAAACATAATACTTAAGGCATGTAACTATATATCAGTTAGAGAGGATATAATTCATTTCATTTCATAAAAGAGTAAACACATGAATGCAACCAAAATCAGAGTCGCTTATATTAATGATGACAAAAAGGGATATTACAACCAAATTCTTTGACGCTATGATATTCCTTCGGCGGGGCTTGTAGCGGAGCGTCTCTCAATGAAACCTGTCGGGAATTTGGACAAATCTCTCTCTCACAGGGTTCTTCTTTGCTCTGCTTTCAATGGTTTCCCGACTATATATTTCCCCCTACAAGTTCAGCTAGCTCGCTAATGGAGAGGGAAAGCTTTTATAGATGGAGGAAGGGAAGTTGGGATCCTTATAATCATGGGATAGGCACTATCTCTTAGGAATATTCCATTGGAGGTGGAAAACTACTTCCTATACATGGAGATCCGGAGCCAAACCACTAAACATCCTTTGATGATTATTTTTGAATTTTGTTAGAACCAAAATTAAACCATTTATTTTTAAAAAACATTCCTTAATGCACTTGGCAGGAGTGATACACAGGAACAGTGTGCCAATTGGAACGCCCTCTAGTGTGGATTTCCCCCATTGGCGCGAGGGATGAACTGACTAGTCGTGCCAAGGTTAAAACACCTGTTTTTAGGGTTTTCCAGAGGAAATTTTATTCAAGAGAATGTTTATCCTTAGCCAAGAGGATGTTACGAAAGTGCTTTCAGGACATGTTACTGCTCACAAGTCATGGGAATAGTCCTCCAATGTGCGGGACAATGGATTGCAGGGACGGTGACAAAATACCGTGTAACATATGCCCCCTAAAGCATGAGGTCTGAGAGAGAGGGAGGGGTGAAACGCTTTATGAGAACACACCCAATCGAAAACACTACCGTTGGAAAACCTGCGAAGACAAATACAACTGATATCTCAGATACATGATATGTGGTATGGGTGTAGCCATCCATAATAGAGTGTACAAAATCGGGATCCAAGGTATGGATGTAGCCATCTAGTAAATAAGGATCAACAAGTAGACTCAAGTATGGTCACAACCATCCAATCGAATGAGTCATGTAATACATGATAATAATCCAAAAATAATCCAAATCCTGGATGTATATCAGACAAAATCCAGGGACTTGCACTCCATCTCGACTCAAATAGAGTACAAGTTGAAGCATGTGAATATGTGAGCTGATGTAGAACATGCAAGAACATCGTCTGATTACCGGCCAATAATGAAAGTCATTAATAGACACGAGAGAAACCACCAATAATGATGATGGCCCTCAAGGTACATGAGGTACAATCCACAGAATGTGAATAGTGAGCTGGCGTCGAATACCCACAGAATCATCTGATCAAAGGTCAATAATGAAAAACTTGCGTCGAATGCGAAGAACCTGCCATTGAGGCATGCAGGCTCCAAGGTACCTAAAGAAATTCTCTAGATAAACTTCCTGGATAACGAGCTGAAGTCGATAGGAAGTGACCTTGATCGAAGGTGGGCCATAATTTTTCCCACATCATTGACACGAGATAGAGGGACATAATGTTTGTGAATCAAATACCACACTGTTTTTTTCAAAGAAGAAGCGATACTCCTCGTCCCTATCCTGACAGATCACAATCCTTCCGTTCGTCACATTCGAACACCTGTACACATGCAGAGAAAGGATGAAATACAACATAATACTTAAAGCATGTAACTATATATAAGTCAGAGAGGATATAATTCATTTCATTTTGTAAAAGAGTAAACACATGAATGGAACCAAAATCAGAGTCGCTTATATTAATGATGACAAAAAGGGAGATTACAGCCAAATGATCTAACGCTATGATCTTCCTTCGGCAGGGCTTGGAGTGGAGTGCGTCTCAATGAAGCCTGTCCGTAATTTGGACAAAGAAATCTCTCGCGGGGTTCTTCTTGGCTCTGCTTTCAATGGTTTCCCGACTATAGTTTTCCTCCTACAATTTCAACTAGCTCTCTAATGGAGAGGGAAAGCTTTTATAGATGGAGGAAGGGAAGTTGGGATCCCTATAATCATGGGATAGGCACTATCTCTTAGGAAGATTCCATGAGAGGTGGAAAACCACTTCCTATACATGGAGATCCAGAGCCAAACCACTAAACTTCCTTTGATGATTATTTCTAAATTTTGTTAGAACCAATCTTCCACCATTTATTTTTAAATAACATTCCTTAATGCGCTTAGCGGGAGTGATACACATGGAAAGTGTGCCAATTGGCGCTCCCTCTACTATGGATTTCCCCCATTGGCGTGAGGGATGAACTGACTAGTCGTGCCAAGGTTAAAAAAATTGTTTTTAGGGTATTCCAGAGGAAATTTTATTCAAGAGAATGTTTATCCTTAGGTAGGAGGATGTTATGAAAGTGTTTTCAGGACATGTTACTGCTCATAGGTCACAGGAATAGTCCTCTAATGTGCATGATGAGGGATTTCAGGGACGGTGACAAAATACCGTGTAACAGATGCCCCCTAAAGCATGAGGTCCGAGAGAGAGGGAGGGGTGAAACGCTTTATGAGAACACACCCAATGGAAATCACTACCGTTGGAAAACCTGCGAAGAAAAATGAAACTGATATCTTAGATACATGATATATGGTATGGGCGTAGCCATCCATAATAGAGTGTAAAAAACCAGGATCCAAGGTATGGACGCAACCATCCAGTAAATAAGGATCAACAAGTAGACTCAAGTATGGTCACAACCATCCAATCGAATGAGTCATGTAATACATGATAATAATCCAAAAATAATCCACATCCTGGATGTATATCAGACAAAATCTAGGGTCTTGCACTCCATCTCGACCCAAAGAGAGTACAAGTTCAAGCATGCGAATATGTGAGCTGATGTCGAACATGCAAGAACATCGTCTGATTACCGGCCAATAATGAAAGCCGTTAATAAACATGAGAGAAAACACCAATAATGACGATGGCCCTCAAGGTACATGAGGTACAATCCACAGAATGTGAACAGTGATATAGTGTTGAACACCCGCAGAATCATCTGATCGAAGGTCAATAATGAAAACCTTGTGTCGAATGCAAAGAACCTACCATTGAGGCATGCATGCTCCAAGGTACCTAAAGGGAGTCTCTAGACCAACTTCCTGGATAATGAGCTGAAGTCGATAGGAAGTGACCTTGATCGAAGGTGGGCCATAATTTTTCCCACATCATCGACACGAGATAGAGGGACATAATGTTTGTGAATCAAATCCCACACTATTTTTGTCAAAGAAGAAGCGGTACTCCTCGTCCCTATCTTGACAGATCACAATCCTTTTTTTCGTCACATCTGAACACCTGTACACATGCAGAGAAATGATGACATACAATATAATACTTAAAGCATGTAACTATATATCAGTCAAAGAGGATATAACTCATTTCATTTCATAAAAAGTAAACACATGAATGGAACCAAAATCGGAGTCGCTTATATTAATGATGACAAAAAGGGAGATTACAACCAAATGCTCTGACGCTATGATATTCCATTGGCGAGGCTTGCAACAGAGCGCGTATCAATGAAGCCTGTCGGGAATTTGGACAAAGCTCTCTCTCACGGGGTTCTTCTTGACTCTGCTTTCAATGGTTTCCCGGCTATAGTTTTCCTCCTACAAGTTTAGCTAGCTTGATAATGGAAACGGAAAGCTTTTATACATGGAGGAAGGGAAGTTGGGATCCCTATAATCATGGGATAGGCACTATCTCTTAGCAAGATTCCATGAGAGGTGGAAAACCACTTCATATACATGGAGATCTGGAGCCAAACCACTAAACTTCCTTTGATGATTCCTTCTGAATTTTGTTAGAACCAAACTTCCACCATTTATTTTTAAAAAAAAATTCTTAATGCGCTTGGTGGGAGTGATACACAGGGAAAGTGTGCCAATTTTCGTGATCTCTAGTGTGGATTTCCCCCATTGGCGCGAGGGATGAACTGACTAGTCATGCGAAGGCTAAAACACCTGTTTTTAGGGTTTTCCAGAGGAAATGTTCTTCAAGAGAATGTTTATCCTTAGGCAGGAGGATGTTATGAAAGTGTTTTCAGGACATGTTACTGCTCACAAGTCATGGGAATAGTCCTCCAATGTGTGGTACGAGGGATTGTAGGTACGGTGACAAAATACCATGTAACAGATGCCCCCTAAAGCACGAGGTCCGAGAGAGAGGGAGGGGTGAAACGCTTTATGAGAACACACCCAACGGAAAACACTACCATTGGAAAACCTGCAAAGACAAATACAACTGATATCTCAGATACATGATATGTGGTAGGGGCGTAGCCATCCATAATAGAGTGTACAAAACCGGGATCCAAGGTATGGACGTAGCCATCCAGTAAATAAGGATAAAAAATTAGACTCAAGTATGGTCGCAACCATCCAATTGAATGATTCATGTAATACATGATAATAATCCAAAAATAATCCACATCCTGGATGTATATAAGAAAAAATCCAGCGTCTAGCACTCCATCTCGACCCAAATAGAGTACAAGTTAAGGCATGCGAATATGTGAATTGATGTCGAACATGCAAGAACATCGTCTGATTACCAGCCAATAATGAAATCCGTTAATAAACACGAGAGAAACCACCAATAATGATGATGGCCCTCAAGGTACACGAGGTACAATCCATAGAATGTGAACAGTGAGCTAGCGTCGAACACCCGCAGAATCATCCGATCGAAGGTCAATAATGAAAATCTTGCGTCGAATGCGAAGAACCTGCCATTGAGGCATGCAGGCTCCAAGGTAACTAAAGGGAGTCTCTAGAACAACTTCCTGGATAATGAGATGAATTCGATAGGAGGTGACCTTGATCGAAGGTGGGCCATAATTTTTCCCACATCATCGACATGAGATAGAGGGACATAATATTTGTGAATCAAATCCCACATTGTTTTTTTCAAAGAAGAAGCGATACTCCTCGTCCCTATCCTGACAGATCACAATCCTTCTGTTCGTCACATTCGAACACCTGTACACATGCATAGAAACGACGACATACAACATAATACCTAAAGCATGTAACTATATATCAGTCAGAAAGGATATAATTCATTTCATTTCATAAAAGAGTAAACACATGAATGGAACCAAAATCAGAGTCGCTTATATTAACGATGACAAAAAGGGAGATTAGAACCAAATGCTCTGACGCTATCATCATCCTTCGGTGGGGCTTGTAGCGGAGCACCTCTCAATGAAGCCTATCAGGAATTTGGACAAATCTCTCTCTCACGGGGTTCTTCTTGGCTCTGATTTCAATGGTTTCCTGGCTATATTTTTCCTCCTACAAGTTCATCTAGCTTGCTAATGGAGAGGGAAAGGTTTTATAGATGGAGGAAGGGAAGTTGGGATCCCTATAATCATGGGATAGGCACTATCTCTTAGGAAGATTCCATGAGAAGTGGAAAACCACTTCCTATAAATGGAGATCCGGAGCCAAACCACTAAACTTCCTTTGATGATTCCTTCTGCATTTTGTTAGAACCAAACTTCCACCATTTATTTTTAAAAAACATTCCTTAATGCGCTTGGCGGGAGTGATACACAGGGACAATGTGCTAATTGGCGCACCCTCTAGTGTGGGTTTCCCCCATTGGCGTGAGGGATGAACTGACTAGTCGTGCCAAGGGTAAAACACCTCTTTTTAGGGTTTTCCAGAGGAAATGTTCTTCAAGATAATGTTTATCCTTAGGCAGGAGGATGTTATGAAAGTGTTTTTAGGACATGTTACTGCTCACAGGTCATGGGAATAGTCATCCAATGTGTGGGATGAGGGATTGCAGGGACGATGACAAAATACCATAGAACAAATGCCCCCTAAAGCATGAGGTCCAAGAGAGAGGGAGGGGTGAAATGCTTTATGAGAACACACCCAATGGAAAACACTACCGTTGGAAAACCTGCGAAGAAAAATACAATTGATTTCTTAGATACATGATATGTAGTAGGGGCATAGCCATCCATAATAGAGTGTACAAAACCGGGATCCAAGGTATGGACGCAGCCATCCAGTAAATAAGGATCAACAAGTAGACTTAAGTATGGTCGCAACCATCCAATCGAATGAGTCATTTAATACATGATAATAATCCAAAAATAATCCACATACTGGATATATATCAGAAAAAATCTAGGGTCTTGCACTCCATCTCGACCGAAATAGAGTACAAGTTCAAGCATGCGAATATGTGAGCTGAAGTCGAACATGCAAGAACATCGTCTGATTACCAGCCAATAATGAAAGCCATTAATAGACACGAGAGAAACCACCAATAATGACGATGACCCTCAAGGTACACGAGGTACAATCCACAGAATGTGAATAGTGATCTAATGTCGAACACCTGTAGAATAATCCGATCGAAGGTCAATAATGAAAACCTTGCGTAGAATGCGAAGAACCTGCCATTGAGGCATGCAGGCTCCAAGGTACCTAAAGGTAGTCTCTAGACAATCTTCCTGGATAATGATCTGAAGTTGATAGGAAGTGACCTTGATCAAAGGTGGGCCATAATTTTTCCCACATCATCGACACGAGATTGTGGGACATAATGTTTGTGAATCAAGATTGACAGAGAATATAAGGGAGGTTGAAAGCTGCAGAGGCCAACTTCTCTTAAACATATCGGTGACACGACATTGGATTTGGCAGTATTTTACATCAAAGGATCTGAGGTCATGGTGATGTGGCAAAGAATAGATGAGTGGTCAAAAGAGATTACCCAAACCCACGGAGGCAAGCAGATAATGAAATGAGATGTCCCCAACCTGACACAAATGTAGACAAGTGCCATGTTCAAGAGCAACATACTACCAACGCGACTATAATACTGGTTCCATTTTCCACCACCATTTATGGAAAGTACCCCAATTATTTTTTAAAACAAGCTTGAAGGGGATAGCATGTGCTTGCGATATAAGTTTGTCCTTTGGACAAATCCATCCTAGTACATTTAACGAGCCCTAGGAAGGAGGAACTCGAGTAACGTCATTACGACGAAGTCCGATGTCATCAGTTTTAACAAGTCTGAAAAAGGAAGAAATCAACATATTTTCATGTTTAGAGAGTTTGAAAATATAGCGGAAAAGAAAACTCCAACAGTCCCTTTTTGTAGATAGTCCCACAGATCCGAAAAGGTAGAAAACTATGTCAGAGAGAACCTCCTAGTCGTGTTAGCCTAGGGTATTCCTTTTTCGTAAATAATCTATCCGAGCTCGAAAAGGGGGTAAATGTATACTGGGTAGATATCGTTTCGCAGCCAATTTAACGAGCTCAAAACGACAAGCGACTCGGCGATATTTTCAGTTTTGAAGAGTCAGAAAAGAGTTGAAGGATGACTTCTCCTTGAGGAACGAGTAGTATAAAGGGTAGCAACTAGTTTCGGTAATGGTGGAACTGCTCTAAAAAAATAGAGGTCGAGAGGCTAGCTAATAACACCACTCATTGCATCGGTTCCTCAGGATTGGGTAAAACAATCAAGTGAAGGTGTATGATCGGCCAAGCAGATAGTGACGGTAGAATGAGAAAACAAAGGCTCATATGGCAAAACAGGTTGATAAAATGGAAATCACAAGAGGTAAAATGGGAATGGTTTCATTTTTACACAAGATTGAAATTAGAAAACTCTGCTTGAAGTTGGTTTCATTTTTACACAAGCTTGAAACAAAGATAAAATATGCTTCAAACTGGTTTCATTTTTACACAAGCTTGAAATGGAAAAAAACTATGCTTGAAAATTTTTGCATGCCCCAAGCATGGTGACTCAATTCGAGGTACATGCCCCCCAAGGTTCAATCCATATGAAAGGCATATGGACTGAAGGTTCAAGTTACGAGATCAAGAGAAAGACTCGACTGGGATTTTACAAGATCTATACAAAGACTGGAATTGAACGGGAACGTGTTCCATTATTTTGACCAGGTTGACACATTAAAAGAACTATCCTCATAAGATATTGGTTCATTTTTTAAGGAGCTTGACACAAGAAAACGAACTCTGCTCCGACGACCTTGTTTCAATTTTTAAGGAGCTTGACACAAGAAAATGAAATATTCTCCGACAAACCTTGTTTCATGGTTTAAGGAGCTTGACACAAGTAGATGAACCATGCTGCAACAGACCTCATCGTAATGAATAAGAATTCATTTCTTCCAAGGGTTTCCCATCAAATGGAAGGAAAATATCTTGTAAGTCTGGACCCAATGCCCCCAGCACGTGATGTACGATGGCACTATCATGGAATACGAGCACAGGACAGGTAGCCACATAATTGACATGCAGAGGGGATAACACAACTAGCGGATAAAGATCCAGCAGGGATGATGGTGGACTATCTGCTATATTCGGACCAAAGAATGCAAGCTGATCGATGGTCACGATTCGACCTTGGTGCGGAAAACACATCACACGAAAGAGGCAGGAGACAAGCGCTCCAATGGCATAAGTATAATCGTGGCCCAAGAGTAAATTAAAGTCCAAGGGGCCAGGAACAACCATCACGTACATATGGAAAGTTTTCCCTCCCAAAGTAACAGGAAACTTTGGAAGGATCCCTAACAGTTGACTAGTTCATCTGTTAAACACCAACAAATTCTGCGTAATAGGCACAAGCGACAGTGAACTGAAACCTTGTCAAGTATTTGAGGATAAAATACTAACAGACGTGCCTTCATCTATAAAGGTACTAGGTATGACTAGATGAGAGGCCTATACCATGATCTCAAAGGGCACATAAGAAGGAAGGCGATAACCTGTGAATTGAATCCAATCGAAGGAAGTGACCAAACTATTTGGAGGAGGTACCATTGGACTGAGATGGTTTTCCCCTAGTGTTAAGGTAGAAGAAGGAGCATCCTCCATGTTACACAGTCATTTGTCACCGTCCCTACCATTCCCCGTCCCGCATAATGGATGACCCATTTTGTGACCTGTGAACATTGTCATGCCTTGAAATCATCATCAACGCATTCCTCTAAACATGAGCTTCAATTGCCATAAAGGCATATCCTTGCAAAAAACCATGAAAACATCTCCTTCTGCATTGATGCGGGCAGACAGTTCATCACTCGCGCCAATAGGGAAAATCCTACAAAGAGGCCACGCCAACTAGCGCTCTGTCCCAGAGCAGCAGTCGCACCAGCCAATTTAAGGAGTGTTTTTTAAAATAAGATGGCGGAAGTTGTGTTTCAACAAACTCAGAAACTATTGCCTATCTTGAGTTGGGAGGTTTGGCTACGGGAGTTCCATGGAAGGGAAGTGGTTTGTCACCTCTCATGGAACCTTCCTTGATGATAGGGCCAATCCCAAAATAATAGGGATCCCAACTCCCTCCTTCCCCATCTATAAAAGCTTGCCTATTTCCATTGCAAGCTAGTCTTGAAGTGCCTAATCTTTGAATCTTCAAATTCCCAAGAGCCTTTGTGCTGTAAGAGCCCTCTTTCTTCCCTTAAGGCTGACTCAAGTAAGGAGACTATCGTCGAGAGACTCTAGAGAGGTTTGCCCTTTCCCTGACGAGCTTTGCGAGACGTGAACGACTGGGGACCCATCCAAAGGAGACCGTGGCGTCAGAACATTGGTTGTACTCTCTTTCGATTGTTTATTAATGAATGCCTACCGGTTATGGTTCCACTCTGTTTTGCACTTATGTTAATAATGAGTTATATCCTTTCTGACTGATATATAGTTGCGTATTCTGGATTTTAAGCTTGTATTCGTGTTGTTTCTTACATGTGTAGGTGTCCATTCACGGAGATCGTGGGGATCGTGATCTGCAGATGCTCAGGAACGGGAACGCTGTCTCTTCTACGAATCATAGCACTGGACTCCAGGTAGGCCTCCATCATTGGCTTATTTATTCACAATTAGGAACTTGCGCTGTAGCATTTGATGATTGTTGCTAGACCCTTGCTGGGCTAGTAGGGATCGCCTCTGTCTGCAGAGGGGATTTACCTCCTCAACAATTTGGCGACTCCGCTGGGGAATCATCTAGTTTTCACTGTCTCGTTTGGATTGTCTCGTTTTGACTGTTTTATGATTTTCCTTGCTTGGTTAGCCTTCTGGGCTGGGTTCTTTTGCTGTTTTTTGCTTCTTGGTTTGCTTAGTTTACATTGATCTACTTCTGGAGTAGTTCCTTTTTGTTTTTGGCTGAGAAGCTCGACTGGTGCACTTTTTAGCCCGACAGTCGCACCAATTGGCGCATGTTGCTTTTGTCTTGCCTGCGCCAGTTGCATCCTTACAGTTGTGCCACTCCTGTAGGGTATTTGAGTTTGCTCAGTTTTGAGCTCTCTGGGTCTGGTCAGTGTTTTTCTTCTTGATTTTTCGACTACCTAAGTGTGTTGGAGTCCTGTTTGACTGGGAATTTTCCTTCGTCCTTTGGTTGTTTGCTTGTATCTATCGATTTCACGTTTTAAGCCCTAGGGCATCTAGTGGCTTTGTGTATCGAGCCCTCCTTGGGAGTTTTGGTGTTTCGTTTATCCAATCGACTCTTTGATTGCTCCTCTGCATTCTTTTAGTAGTTGTTCACTGTTTTGTTGCGATTTTTGGGTGATTGCTCGTCTCTTCATTCAAATTTCGTTTGGTCTTGCTTTGGGCCTAGATCACACGGTCCATTGGAGCCTTTGAGTCTTTTTCTTGGTTTTGAGAGACTTTGGTCGATTTGAGATCTGATTGCTTGTGTCATTGAGTAAAATTTGTTCGTTTTTCTCTCTCAATATCATTTCTCAAGTTGATTCTCTTTTATTTTCAGTTTGTTTAGTGCATTTAGCTATCAAACATTGAAAATTACAAAAAAAAATCTCTTTTTCTTTTGGTTGATTAGTGCAAATTGAAATTTTTCGATTTTACTAGTAATTAGTGATTGGAATGAAAAATTTTTGATCTCATTAGTTGCATTAGAGATCTCATTGTTTGTCTTCTGATCAGTTTGTTTGTGTAAAGACTCTCAACTCTTCTGTAGCTAGTTTTCATCGAACGAAATGGTGTACTGTGGCATGTAGCTTTGCATTTAGGAGTTTTTTGAAACAACACATTCATTAGGACCTGAAAACTGAAACGTAATTGAAGACAAACTTTAAAATCTACTCAATTTACACTAAGGCAGCATTGGAATCTAACGAAACATATTTAGAGGTCTAGGCTAGAGACGTGTTCCGACGTCTTTAAACCTAGTAGCTGTCGTTCACCTTTTGGATTTAGACAGTGCTAGCATGGACTTGTGCTCCCCATACCGTCGTGTATATAAAGGGAGACCCCTCTAGGTTTTCAATCCTTTATCCACAGGAAGCCGAGTCTGCTGCCCTATACCCGTGATACACCGAACACAACATTCGGGGAGATTGCCTGCACGTATGGAAAGTCCTTGGTTGATTTCTTTTTCATTATTAAAACCAAGGTGTATATTGCAGTTCACTGTTATTTGGTACACCCTTTGTGCCTAGTATTCCTGAGCAGTCATTTGGTCTTTTCTGACTCCTTAAATTTGAAAATACCGTCAAGCGCTTGTCCTTTCATGCTTGTGTCAAATATGAAAGAGATAGAGTCATATTTTATCGTTTCTCAACTCTTAAAACATGAAATGGTGAAGTTTCTTATTTTTCAATGTGGTAAAAATTAATCACCCACGATTATACACCCTGTTAGATATTGCTTGTTGACCATTTGATCATGTGTCTTGACTCTTTTTCAGCCCGTGTGTGTGTTTGGTTCTTTTTCTCTGGTCATTTGCCATAGTGGCGGAACCTTCTGTTTCGTCTACTGGTAGTCCTTACACAGACGATTCTTCAGAGGCTTCCCAATCCTCTGCTGAACCGCAGCAGCCTATTTTTTCCGAGTTTCCTGACAGGGGACTGGTTCTTGCTGAGCAACCCTTTGGAGGACTAGTTGAGTTCAATTGGCCCTTTTTGGACCTTGTGTCTGAATTGAGATTAGGAGCTTATCTCCTTTCTCTTACATCAGGTTCGCCTTTTGTTGCTACTGTATTTCCTCCTAGTCCTCGTCGTCTCTTGCGAGATTTAACGGCAGGATCAACCATGAGTGATTCTGGTGAGGAAATCCCAACGTCTGGTGAAGACTATCAGGTCTTCCCACGAAGATTGTTTCAGGGAGACAACTCTGAGCTGGATGACATGTCAACAACCAGTCCCTCTTTACCACAGGGATACAGATCTTTCAGTCAGATCATTTCCACCACAGCCTCTATGGGAGTGTCAGCTCCTTCTCCGAGGCCACCTGCTACTATGCCCGGGGTGTCTCCTCAGACGCCTGTTACTTTTGTTCCTGTCTGACCCATTGTTTGTGTGGCCGCCTCTTCTCCTGTTGTCACAACATCTACTGCAAGGGCTGCGCCAACTCCTGAAGATGTTTATCTAGCGACTTCTATACCGGAGAACATCTCTCCAGAGGAGTATCGATTGTCTTTGCAACAGCCGAACGCCAAGGTTGGACCATCCTCCCAAGATCCTAACCACTCTTAATTTTTGTACTATGCACAATATGGTACTCCCATGTATGCTTTCCCAGGTCAGTATGATGACCACGGGGAGATTTTACGTTTACCCGCTCCTGAGGCTTACCTCTATGCTCAATGTTTACCTTATAACCAGGCTTATAACCCGCAAGGATAGCCTTTCCAAGGCCAACCTGCGGGCCAACCTGGCTATTTCTATGATCCACAGGGGCAGCCCATGCAAGGCTATCCTATCGGCCAACAAGGACCATCGTATGGTCCGCAAGGACAATATTATAGCCCTTCCGGTCAACCTGTTTAGCCTCAGTTGGGGTATCAACCAGGACCGGTCTATGGTCCTGGGGGGCAAATCCATCCTTCTTTACCAATGCAACCTCAGTATCCTATTGTTTCTAACGTTGCATATCAACCGAGACCATGCTATGGTTCTGCCTCGGGTCAAACCGGTTTCCAGCAACCACCTGGTCTTGTTCCACCACCAGGCCAACCGGCCCATCCGGTACAACCTGGTGTTCCACCTCCAGGCCAACCAGCCCATCCGGTACAACCTGGAGCTCATCCACAACCAAGTTAGCCTGCTCAACCAGCGCCACCTATTTATCCAGGTCAACATGTGCATTCAGGACAGCCCTCTTAGTCGGGTCAACCCGTTCATTCAGGGCACCCCGCTCATTCTATTAACCTTGCTCAGCAGCCGACTCATTCAATGCCACAACCAAATCAACAGCTACGCCCTACTTATCAGGCTCCACAGGGTTCCACTTTTCAGCAGCCTACTCATCCTCAGGGTGGTTATTATCCTCATGGTCAATCTCAACCGAATTATAACCACCCGAGAGGCTCTCAGTATTATCCTCCTCCTCCCGGTTTTACCTATACTCAGCAGCCAAATCCAAATGCTGCTTACACCAGGCCGACATATAATCAGGGTCCATACCCTGGTTATCAGGCCGCACACTCTAGTTACCAGCATCCAAATCAGTCTGGTTATACGACCTACACCCCCTACGGTCAGAATCCTATGGGACAGAACCCATGGGGTCAAGGATATTCACAACCATTGTGAAGTACAGGTAACGGTCCTCGTCCTGGGTCTGGCATGCTGGTCAATCCGCCATTTTCGTTCTTGGCCACCTTGGAGTTGCCAGATGTTTCAAAGTTGACCAATGATCCGATTTTACATAATCCATATTGGCCTCCGGTTCCCACCAAGATACCAGGTGATTGCCCCAAGTTTGAGGGAAAAGCTGGAGAGGACCCCCAGGTGCATGTGATGACATATCATCTTTGGTGTTCGTCTAACTCTTGGGTTGACGATTCGATTCGCCTGTGCCTCTTCTAGCGTACTTTAACTAGAGCTGCTGCTAATTGGTACATAGAGTTATCCCGCGGAATTTTCCAAGATTTCAACTCTTTAGCCATGGCTTTCTTCATGCACTTTCAGTTACCGATTCGTTACGAAGCCGGGACACACCTCTTGACTTCTCTGAAGTAGGATAAAGCCACTCACATCTCTGATCACATTCATGAGTGGCAGCGCCGTTGTAGACTGATCAAGTTTCACATACCTGATCAGATACTGACTCATTGGTTCACCACCTCCTTCGTGAATAAAATCACTCAGGATATTGCGATGGGAGCGTGTGTGACGGAGGAACAAGCCATTGTGCGTGCCCAATATCTCGATCTTGTATATTCTCAGTCCGGCACGCTTTATGATATCTTTCTTGATGCCCCATGGTCCAGAACCTCTAAGGCGCCGCCTACTCCCGCAGTGGATGGTGTCATTGGTTCTGTCTCTCAGAATTTGAAGAAATATTCGAATGGGAAGTAGAAGTCTAATTCTTCCAACAATGCTCCTGCTAATCCCACCCCCTCCGATTCTGGTAAAACCGCGGAAGTGAATGCCGTTCAGGCCAATCCTACGGAGAAAAATTCCAAGGGGAAAAAGAAGGGCAAAGGCAAATCTAAATCTGATGCCCCAAAGCCAGAATCTAAATCTCGCACTGAGGATGGCTCTCAGCGTAAACCGAAGTACCCTTGCCTCATTTGTGAAGGGGACCATTATACTAAGGATTGTCCACGACGATCCGAGGTTAGTTAACTTCTCAAGGGCCCTAAGGGGACTCCGATTGTTCTAAAAGAGCCATTCCCATCTCAGCAGACTCAGATGGTCGAACAGCCGTCACCATCTGCACCGTTTGGGTCTCAGGTTTTCATGATGAAGAGTGTTGCACCTATCTCTGTCGCTACGCGGTCGAAGGATTACAACGAATCGTGGCAGGCACCCGGGAAGGCAGTTGCGGATGGACCACCTCCCCCACCTGTCTCCGGTTCGTTGGAAATCGAGAAGCCTACTCCTGAACCCGTTGTGAAACCACCTTCTAAAGGTGTCCTTCGAAGATCTTCTTATAATCCGAATGCTCGTGCCGCTCAACATTACAGCATTGTTGAGGATTTGGCACAGGCGTCGTCTGCCATGTCTGCGCTAGAAGTTCTTCAAAGTTGTCCTTCGCAACGGAAGGCTTTACTGTCTGCGATTGGGGGCATCGATCCCGCCGACTCGAGTCTTCTCACCTTCGATTTAGAGAATTTCACTCCCCGGCTTCCACATCAAATCGCTCTTATTATTCAAGTCGGGATTAACGGTCTGAACATTCATAGGGCCGTCGTGGATGAAGGTGCATCTACCTACGTTATGTCCTCCGCTTGCTGGAAGGCCATCGGCTCTCCAGCCCTTTCGTCATCTCCCAATGCCCTTGAGGCATTTGATGGTCGGGAATCCAAACCCCTGGGTGTTCTCGAGAGTCTAGCGATCACATTACAGGGGAAGACTATCAACGTGGAAGTAGAAGTGGTTGACGCTAAACTCAACTACAATATACTTCTTGGCCGTAGCTGGACTCATGCCATGCTCTGCGTGCCGTCCACCGTCTTTCGATTTCTTAAGTTCCCTCACGAGGGCAAAATTGTCACGGTGGATCAGTTGTCATTTTTCACCTCTACCTCTAAGAACAACGTGCCATACGTGGATCAGATTCCGAATCCCCCCGACAGTGTGGGACCTGGTCTCTTCAAAGACCCGGTCCTCATGGGTATTTTTCCCGCACCGCCACCGCACACCGCTCAAGTCAACATGATGTCCAGGTCCGATGACCCCTGGCTTATTCCTACGCCTGAGCAGGTGTTTGAGTTTGGAGAATCAATGCCCTTGACGCCAGTAGAGATTAGCTACTGTGAAATTGTTGCCGCATCTGATCCTCCACCTCCTCAGCATGCTCCTTTGAGCATGGCTCTCGACGTCTACTCTCAATCCCCCTGGCTTGGTCAGGCCGATTCACCTGATCCTCCCAAAGAGACTTTTCCTTCCGATGAGGCTATCATTGAAACTATGTCTCTTGAGGAGCTGCCTTGGGGCGATGGACATCATCGCTCCTCTTTTATGCCTAGCTTGGGGCCAATGACTGACTGTCTGGAGCGTTATGCTACTCAGGTTCCTACCCCTCCTCTTCAAACGCCCATTTTGACGCACGAAATTTTTTCGGAAGGTAACCTGAGGATCGTTGAGATCGTACATGATCATCTCCCTCCTGAGCCTCCTCCTTGGAGCTCGTCGGAGCATAGTTCTTCCACTTGTGTTAAGCTCCTAAAACAATAAAACAAGTCATTACGAGGATAGTTCTTTTAAGTGTGTCAACCTCGTTAAAATAATGAAACACGAGCATTTTCAATTCGAGTTTTGATAGATTTAGTTCAAATCTCGTTTGTTTTCAACCTTCACTCCATCTTCTATGGACTGAAGCTTGGGGGGCATGCACCTCGAATTGAGACACCATGCTGGGGGGCATGCCCGTCTTTAGTGTACATAGGTGTGTGTTTTTCATTTGTGTGCATGTATGGTGTGGTGTGCCTTGTAAACATCTTTCTGCTGATCGGGTCTTCCTGGTTGTGTAGATGTCTATTCATCCATTTGTTGGTTTCGCGGATGGTGCCTCCCGCAGTACCAGGAATCTGTCTTCAGCAGCCTGGGTAATCTATGATCCTGCTGGTGAGTTGGTCGACCTGCAAGGAGTGTGTCTAGGACGTACTACGAACAACATCGCGGAATATAGTGTTGTGTTAGAATTATTAACCGAGGCAGTAAACCTTGGTATCCGTGAATTGCTTGTGTATCTAGATTCGCAACTTGTAGTGTTACAACTGAACGGACACTATTCGGTAAGAAACCCGTCCATTTTATGTCTGTATCTACGTATTCGATTACTGGAAAGGAATTTTGACTACATTACATATCAACATATACCCAGGCATTTGAATACATTAACGGATGCAGTAGAAAATTTGGTATTAGACAGACATTTGCGCAATTTGTAAATCATCATCACATGTAAAGAAAGATCCATCCAGAAATAGATATGCATATATATATAGATATCGAAATGTTTACATAGAGTGTGTCACATAAAGTCAAAATATACATAATCGTCTTAAGTACATTCGGAGACGATATGTCTCTCAAAAAATATGTGTGGTATAATCCCTAAGAGCTAATCCGCATGGTGCTCATGATAACATGTAACTGCACGCACTAAGCATCTCAGGATTTGGTGGATCCGACTTGGAACTCCCACCGTATGACGCTGGTACGCCATCGGTACGTCCGCCAGCCGAGCATAGTCCGGGATCCCTCGGGCAATGCCCTCGAGATTCTGGATCAACTCCTCTCCTCCTGTGCCCTCTCCCTGAGGATCAGGGGCGAGATGAGTCCTCCGTGAGATTGGAGACATCCCAGCTGGTCTCTCAGGTCCCACATCTACATACATATATAAAATGTGTTAGGACGAATGTGTATTAACAAAAAAAAAACATAAAACATAAAAATCAAAAAACATGAGGTCTTACCCAACTCCTCGTCCCAGTCGTCTCCTTCTGGCAGTGGGAGATCTGGGTCTCCGGTGAAGTCAGTTCCTGCATATGGCCAGTCCTCCACTACAATCAACTGGCACCGTAACCACCTAAAAAACTCTGGCCTCCAGGACATCTGTTGGCCGCCTCTAGCTCTGGGCATTAGTGCTGCCCAGCGAGCCATTCTTGGCTCTCGTGGAATCGAATCTGCTACTATGGCCCCTTGGCCTTGGAAGATTGGTAAGCATTCCAGAATGAACGATACCAGGATGGAACCATAGCCAAACTATTTCAGTTTAGCTTGCTTGCATTTTGTGAGCTGTCTCTTCATGTTTATTGTTACTGCTGTAGCCCAGTCAAACAATAAGGGACTCATGCATTCTGAGGCCAGCAGGAGTTGGGCCTTTGTGGCCTCGTGCAGTGCCTGCGACCCTGCAGCCCGCGTGATGGTATGTAGGACAACTCTCAATGCCAGATCGGGGATAGTGTGGATATCCACCTTTTTGCTCCCTGATCCCATTTGTGCTCCTTGGCACACTCGTGCCATCACTTCTTCCATCTTCTCGCCAGATGGTCTACTCCCAGTCAAGACGGGGATCGGACCTCTGTGAGACAATCCGGTGATGAAATACACATCAGAAACCTCCAGCTCCAATACCTGATCTCGCAACTTGAACACTTGTTCATGTTCGTCCCAATACTGATCAAATACTGGAGGAGCTTGGGCTGAGCTCGTAGACAGGGTGTAAGGAAGAACTTCCTTAGCCCACAGTTTCTGAGGGCATTCATGCAAGCCTCACTTTCTATGGCCTGTTCATCCTCTTCTCCATGCTCTCGTTCTTTCCATTCAATCACCATTTTGCTTGATTTCCTGCATCCACATGGTCATAAACCCTTGATTAGATCTCTGGTAGGCTTCAAATTCCATTCAATTTGGTTAAAATCTCGAATTTTTAGGCAGAAATTTAGGTTCAGCCGCTGGCGCGAGGCCTTTACATGGAAAATCCCATTGGCGTGGGTCCGTGCCCGATACCCATGCCAATGAGCGCAGCCCTAAAAATTCAAAGAGTGGCCACAGAGGGCTGATACATAAGGGAAAACTATTAAAAAATGGATTGAAATGAAGTACAGGGAAGCGCCTCTTACCTGTAGCAGACGAGAATCTGAATGGTCAACCGGATCTGTCGCAATCGCCGTCAGAAGTTTGCACTCCAAATGGACCACTGCTGCTTTTTACCAAGGTAAATAGTAAATGTAATTTTATTTTTACCATTTTGGCATATTTATAACTTTTTCGACATAGGATGGGTTTTAAAAGTTATTTTTATCAAATATTTTAATATGTTATGTCGAAAATGGGTTTTACGCTTGCTTGGTATGTGCAGCAGCAGGTTTTTGCGACTTTAACGATTGAAACGAGTTGTATTTTATACTTTTTCGGACTCGGTAAATACACGAAAAAGTCACTTTGGAGTCATCTTTCAGCTCTTTTCTGACTCTCTAAATATGAAAAGATTGCCGAGGCCCTTGTCATTTCGATCTCGTTAAAATGGACACGAATCGACATTCACCCAGTATAAGTTTAACCCTTTTTCGGGCTGGGCTGGATCGATTACGAAAAAGGAATACCCTAGCCTATCGCGACTAGGAGGTTTTCCCGGATATTGTTTCTACCTTTTCGGATCTGGGGAACTATTTACGAAAAGGGACCTGTGGAGTTTTCTTTTCCGCTGTCTTTTCAAACTCTCTAAACATGAAAAGATGCCGAGTTCTTCCTTTGTCAGACTCGTTAAACCCTGATGACATTGGATTCCGTCGAAATGACGTTCTCTGAGTTTCTCCTTCCTAGGACTCGTTAAATGCACTAGGATGGATTCGCCCGAAGGGCGGACTTATATTACAAGCATATGCTATCCCCTTCAAGCTTGTTATCAAAAATAATTGGGGTACTCGCCAGAAATGGTGGGGGAAAAATGGAACCATCATCGTTGTCGTCGACAGTATGTCGCTCTTGAACATGGCACTTGTCTGCATTCGTGTCGGGTTGGGGACATCTCATCTCGTTTCTTCACTTTGCCTCCGTGGGTTTGGATAATCCCTTTTGACCTCTCATCTGCTCATTGCCTCGTCACCATGACCTCTGATCCGTTGATTTCAAATACTGCCAAGTCCACTGTCGTGTCGTTTATATGTTCAAGAGAAGTTGGCCTCTGCAAATATCAACCTTCCTCTGATTCTCATACGATCCTGATTCACAACAAAAACATCATGTTCCTCTGTCTCGTGTCGATGATGTGGGAAACATTATGGTCCACCTTCGATCAAGGTCACTTCCTGTCGACTTCAGCTCATTATCCAGGAAGTTGATCTAGAGAATCCTTTATGGTACCTTGGAGCCTGCATGCCTCAATGGCAGGTTCGTCGCATTCGACGTGGGGTTTTCATCATTGGCCTCCGATCGAGTGATTCTACGAGTGTTCGACGCCAGCTCATTGATTCACACGCCGTAGATTGTACCTGTAGTACCTTGAGGGCCATTGTCATTATTGGTGGTCCCTCTCACGTCTGTTAACAACTCTCATCATTGGCTGGTAATCAGACGATGTTCTTGCATGTTCGACTTCAGCTCACATATTCGCATGCTTGAACTTGTACTTTGTTTGGGTCGAGATGGAGCGCAAGAACCTGGATTGTGTCTGTTGTAATCCAGGCTGCGATTGTGGATTATTATCATTATGTACATGACTCACTGATTGGATGGCTGCGACCATACCTGAGTCTATTTATTTGATCCTCGCTGGATGGCTGTGCCCATACCCTGAATCTAGATTATAGTATACTCTGTTTCGGATGGTTGTGCCCATACCGCATATACATCATGTACTCAAGATATCAGTTGTATTTTTCTACGCAAGTTTTCCGACGGCGGGGCTTCAGTTGAACATGTTCTCGTAAAGCATTTCACCCCTCTCTCTCTTGGGCCTCATACTTTAGGGGGCATCTGTTACACAGTAATTTGTCACCGTCCCTACCATTCCCCGTCCCGCACAATGGAGGACCCATTTTGTGACCTATGAACATTATCATGCCTTGAAATCATCATCAATGCATTCCTCTAAGCATGAGCTTCAATTGCCCTAAAGACATCTCCTTGCAAAAAATCATGAAAACATCTCCTTTTGCATTGGCGCGGGCAGAAAGTTCATCACTCGCGCCAATGAGGAAAATCCTACAAAGAGGCCACGCCAACTGGCGCTCTGTCCCAGAGCAGCAGTCGCGCCAGCCAATTTAAGGAGTGTTTTTTAAATAAAGATGGCGGAAGTTGTGTTTCAACAAACTCAGAAACCATTGCCTATCTTGAGTTGGGAGGTTTGGCTATGGGAGTTCCATGGAAGGGAAGTGGTTTGCCACCTCTCATGGAACCTTCCTTGATGATAGGGCCAATCCCACAATAATAGGGATCCCAAATCCCTCCTTCCCCATCTATAAAATCTTGCCTATTGCCATTGCAAGCTAGTCTTGAAGTGCCTAAGCTTTGAATCTCCAAATTCCCAAGAGCCTTTGTGTTGTAAGAGCCCTCTTTCTTCCCTTAAGGCCAACTCAAGTAAGGAGACTATCGTCGAGAGACTCTAGAGAGGTTTGCCCTTTCCCTGGCGAGCTTTGCGAGACGTGAACGACTGGGGACCCTTCCGAAGGAGACCGCGGCGTCAGAACATTGGTTGTACTCTCTTTCGATTGCTTATTAATGAATGACTACCGGTTATGGTTCCACTCTGTTTTTCACTTATGTTAATAATGAGTTATATCCTTTCTGACTGATATATAGTTGTGTATTCTGGATTTTATGCTTGTATTCGTGTTGTTTCTTGCATGTGCAGGTGTCCATTCACGAAGATTGTGGGGATCGTGATCTGTCGAGGCTGAGGAAAGGGAACGATGTCTCTTCTACGAATCATAGCACTGGACTCCAGGTAGGCCTCCATCGTTGGCTTATTTATTCGCAATTAGGAACTTGCGCTGTAGCATTTGATGATTGTTGCTAGACCCCTGCTGGGCTAGTAGGTATCGCCTTTGTCCGCAGAGGGGATTTATCTCCTCAACACTCCATGAGCTCCCTCATGGAGGCAGAAGGAGTATCGTCCAGGACCTCCATCATGGGGGGCGGACGAGTAGCTTCCTGAGATATAGGGACAAGAGAATCTATCTCCAAGTCTGAGGATTCTGAAGAGACAAGAAGAACGTGAGGGATGTGAGATCCACTCTCGACGAAAAAGACCTGGTGCACTGCAGATGGGGCTGGTTCAACCAATCCCACAACCAATGGTTGGTCAGGGATGGATTCATGATGGTGAGTTTCAGAGGGAGCGACTCAAAGACTCTTGACTGATCGTTGAATCAACTAGTGAAGGAATCAAAGAAAGCTATTTGTAACTAGTTGGAAGGCACGGTGCAAAAACAGTCGAGTTGTCCAAAACTCTCTTGGCTTCATCCATATATGGACAAAGGTGAATGGCATGGTGTCCTTGACACAACTTACAGCGATTGGGGAGCTTACCCTGAATCTTAGGAGCGTTACCAACACTAGCTGAAGACGTGCCCCCAACCTGACTCCCGGATGCCAAAAGCAATGGCAGAAGACCGTTGGACCGTACTTCGAGCACTTTTGGAATACTAGGGCAATCTCGAGGATGTTAGAAAATTATATATTATGGAGCAATGCAACACATAAAATATGCAGAAAATACAAGCACACAAAACACATAAAACTAGAGAGACATAGATATATGTGGTTCACCTAGTTTGGGCTACGTCCACCCAGAATAGCCAGTCCTTCCTTTCTATTATTTAGCAAAATGAAGAGACAAAACCTACAGCAGATCCGCTATAATATCCTCTGTTCTCTCTCATAGTCTCCCTCTCTGTTTCTCGCTCCGATAATACACACATAATCCACGACCGTAATACAATACCCTCATATATACAAGGGGGTTTCCTTCTAGGGAAAAAAACCCTAAAATAAACATAAATTATACCGTCAGATCATCCTCCTATGAATGGCCCAGATTGACTAGAAATTACTATACTTTTACAAGGAAATTTTACATCTGTTTTTAGCTTTGGGGGTGCTGCCCCCGAAACCCCCACCAGGGAGGGGCTCCGAAAAGCGTTGTCGCCCCCCTCCTGGACCCTCCATGGCAGTGATTAATTACGGGCAGCCTTGCCACCCCTTTTAACGTACAGGGGTCCAATGCTATGATGAAAAGTAAACAAGATAATCAGGCTCCACGCCCAACAGAAGAAGATGGTTTCCCTGGCACAACATGCAAGGGAACTTAATCTTCCATGGAGGGTTGGAAGGTTTATCAAGAGCGGACGTTTTAGAAGCAATAGCTACAACTTTAGCCTCTCTCTTATCAGACTTCCTCTTCTTTGTCTTATTCTTCTCCTTCTTAGCCACCTGGTTACTCGAATCTAGACTTTCACTAGTCGAAGTAGAAGAGGAGGACGCAGAAACAGGCGAAGAAGGGGAGAGGTCCACCTTAGAATAAACATGGCGTTGTTCAGGCAGAGGAACCAATTGAATGGTAGCTGGAATGTTTGAGACCACAAAGGTTGAAAACAACTAAACATGCAACCCAACAGTTAACCCAGGAAGGGATAACGTTGCCATATAAGGAGCACCAACATTTCCAAAAGGAGGAAAAGGACCAGGATTCCCATCGGAGGGGATTCCTTGGTTGGTGAACTCCAGAAAATTTTCCATTGGAAACGACTTGAAAATGCACTAAGGACAAAAATTCTAACCAATAATATTTCATAGGAAATTAATTTTATGACATTGAAATTGGAAAATCTCAATGTTTCATGTTTTAAGAGTTTAGAAATGAGTAAAAGATGACTCTATCACTTTCAGTTTGGAAACAAGCATGAAAGGACAAGATCTTGATGATATTTTCAAATTTAATGAGTGATTAAAGATCAAAATGACTGCTTTATTAATCTAGGTAAATGGGTGTACCAAATATCCGTGAACTTCCATATACACCTTGGTAAAAATGAAAGAGAAATCAACCAAGGACTTAATGTACATGCAGGTAATCTCCCTGGATGTTGTGTCTGGTGTATCACGAGTAAAAGATGGCTGACTTGGCTTCCTATGGATAAAGGATTGCAACCTAATGGGGTCTTCCTTTATATACGTGATGGTATGAGGAGCACAAGTCCATACTAGTGCTGTCTGTAGCCAGATGGCGAGCGACTGCTGCTAGGCTTAAAGATGCCGGAACACGTCTCTACCTTAGACTACTAGATGTTCTGTTAATGTTTCAGTTTTGCCTTAGGTTAATTCAGTAAATTTTACAGCTGATCTTCAATTTACATTTCAATTTCAAGGCCCTATCGAATGTTGGATCTGATAAAACCTCTAAATTCACACTACATGCCACAAAATATCACCTTGTTCAATGAAAATCTATCTATGGGAGAGTTGAGATCTATTCAAATAAAAACAAAATGAGCACAAAAACATCCACTATTTTCTGTAATGCAAGCTAATGAAACTAGAAAACTTCTCTCTAGAGTTATATAACACTAATAATGTGAAAGAGATTTCAATTTTCACGATGCCAAACCAAATGGAAAAGATCTTGTTTTTGTATTTTTCAACATATAAGAGAAAATTCACTAAATGAATGAAAAAACTAATGAAAACATCAATTCGAGGAATGACAATGAGAGAGCTAAAACAAACAAGTTCACTCAATCCAAATGCACACAAGCAAGACTCAAACTGATGACGAAATCCTTCAGAACAGAGAAGAATCTCGAAAAAGACTCACACAAACCGTGTAATCTAGGCTTGGAGCGACACAAAGCGAAACTTAATGAAAGAGAAAACAATCACTCAACTAACGTGATGACACAATGGAATCTAGCAAAACAAATGCAAATAAGTGAAAACGAAGTCGACTGGGAACGAAAGGACCTAAAACTCCCATGGGAGGCTCAGAACACTGAAGCACCTAGAAGCTCTAGGGCTAGAATGAAAATCTGATATTAAAGGGAAAACAAATGAAAGACAAGGGCCAAACACAGTAAAAAATTACTTCAATCCACTCAATCAATTAGAAAAATGACACCAGGACCAAAACTCAAGCTCAGAGAGCCCAAAAGCAAGAAAAACCTAACACCAAATAGAGTTGGTGTTCTTGTTTGGTTGTAATCTGCTCCAAAAAAGAATTGGCCAGGGAGCCTAACTAGAAAAGAGCGTCAGTTGGCGCGACTGTTAGGAGCTAAACCATGAAAATCAAGTTTACTATGGGAAAAATATGAAAAAGGACAAACAGAGACTGGATCTAGACGTCTGGTGGCTGAACAGGGGTTTGACACAAAGGGAGGTGAACCAAAAGAGAAAATAAATCAATCAAAAGACAAAAAAAACAACCCAAACGGAAGGAAGACTAACTCCCACTGATCCACAGTGGAGTCGCCAAATTGTCGAGGGGGTAAATCCCCTCTGTGGATAGAGGTGATCCCACTAGGCCAGATCAGGTCTAGCAACAATCAAATCATGCAATGACATTGGTTCCTAGTTACAAGAAAGACAAAGATCGCGATAAGTGACCTACCTCAAATCCCAAGTTGTTGTTTTCGAAGAAGAAGCGGTACTCCTAATCCCTAGCCTGACAGATCACATTCCTTCCATTCATCACGTCCGGACACCTGTACACATGCAGGGAAATGATGATGTACAATGTAATACTTAAAGCACATAACTATATATTAGTCAGAGTGGATATAATTCATTGCATTTCATAAAAGAGTAAACACATGAATGGAACCAAAATCAGAGTCACTTATATTAACCATGAGAGGTGGAAAACCACTTCCTATACATGGAGATCTAGAGCCAAACCACTAAACTTCCGTTGATGATTCATTCTGGAGTTTTTTAGAACCAAAATTCCGCCATTTATTTTTAAGAATCATTCCTTAATGGGCTTGGCGTGAGTGAGACACAGGGAAGGTGCACTAATTGGCACACCATCTAGTGTAAATTTCTCCCATTGGTGCGAGGGATGAACTGACTAGTTGTGCCAAGGCTAAAACACCTATTTTTAGGGTTTTCCAGAGGAAATGTTCTTTAGGAGAATGTTTATCCTTAGGCAGGAGGATGTTATGAAAGTGTTTTCAGGACATGTTACTGCTCATAGGTCATGGGAATATTCCTCTAATGTGTGGGACAAGGGATTGTAGGGATGGTGATAAAATATTGTGTAACACTACCATATAGTTTAGACAATTTCTTTAATTATCAAAATCTCTACACGCTTCTCAATTCAGCAAAATTATCAAAATTTTATATCTGAGAAAAAAATGTTTACAAAATATCATAAAATTTTTAAAATATTTTGAAATTAGGCCATTGTTGGGTATGTGTTATATTATTTCCACCATGGGTAGACTGAAGGATGGGGGTGGACCCAATGATGGTGGGCAAACCCATCTATGGCTTTCTGTATCATTTTTTTCTCATGGTTTTGGGCATGAGGATTTTGATTTGTTATAAAAAGATTAAAGAAACATGATATTTTTTAAAATGATTTAAAATTTTAAATTATTAAGATAAATATATATTTTTAAACAAAATGACATGTTTTTAAAAAGAAATTATATTATTTTTTAATTAAAAAATAATTTAATTAAAGTTTGTTATTAATATTAATATTAAAATACCACAACAGGGGTGACATATTAGCATACTTTGGGGATCGTGGAAGGGGTTTTCCACCCTATGATTCCTCTTCTCATCATGTATGTTTTCGGTGTGTATGTGAGAGGCATGCACACCTATAGAGAGACCCAAGCCATCAAAGGGTGGAAATAAATGGATTTAATGTTGGTAGTTCCACCCATTTATTTCCATTAGCAATGAAGAGGATGATGGAATGCCTGATGATAGTTGAGGTACCACAGTAACAGGAGAGTGAGGATGTTTGGAAATTTATATGTTTGTGAGGCGAGGAATGAGGAGATATACGAATAAAAGGATATTAGTATTAGCCAAAGGGTAGAAGGGGGAATCCTGAGAGGAATTGATAGTGGGAACCTTGGTAAGAAGGAGTTCGAGAGAGAGGATAAGTGGATTTTTGGAACTGCACCACATGGATGGAGAATTCTTGAGGATAGGAATGACATTAATATTCATGTCGACCCTCTGGTTAAGTTCAAAAATTTTTATGCACTATCCATACGAGGTTTAAATATTCAACCTTGTTTATTCATTTTCCCTTGGTTAATTATATGTTTATAGTCAATATCTCATGGGGTTTGTTGGCGTAGAGTGCTTGATTGGAATGTTGAGTTTTGGCTTTGTTTCTCCATATCGCTTGGGGCAGTTCGGCCATCTAGGGATTTTCTGGCCGAAGGTGAATCCTCACCATGAGCATTTGATGTTTTTGAGCTCCATAGATTCAATAATTATATGGTTCCAATTTCTACAAGTAAATAGGAAGCTTGTCTGACTCGCTGGAAATGTGGCCTTGGAATATTGGTTGTTTTTCGTTTCCACCTTTAAAATTATTTGACCCTCTTGGGTGTTGGGAAAAATACTGAGAGGGGGGGGTGAATCAGTATTTAGGACTTTATCAAATCTTTTACTTTTTCACTCTATAAACCCATACGCTACTTTGCTGAACCAAACTAGCGTATATACGCGGATATCCTTCATAAAACTCGCGTATACACAGAGATATAATTATGCCATTAATTATTCACTTATATCATTCCATCATTCATTCATTAGATGTTCAATAAACAGTAAACATGTGCAGTAAGAACAGAATAAACCATCACACATAAGCATCACACATGAACACCAGGATTTTAGGTGGAAACCCAAGTCGGGAGAAAACCACCGCTGCAGTTGCTCAGCCTTCAATATTTTATTATAGAGAAAACATCTTACAACATATGTGCTGGTGCAGACTCCTACCAGCACGCAGGCACCCACCTGCGCTCATTTACCAGCCTCTCCTGGAAGCGAGCTCCAAACCCCTGACTCGTTTACCAGCCTCTCCTGGAAGGGAGCTATGACCCCCTGATCTCGTTTACCAGCCTCACCTGGAAGGGAGCTACAACCCCCTGACTGAAGGCTATGATCCTCAGCACCTCTATGGACCATGTTTCATCAATTTTCACACTGGATCCAAAGCTTCCTTTACGACACAACTTGCAGGCCACGTTTCATCGTATTTTCAGACTGGACCCACTCCATACTTTTACGCTCAAACATACATCACCAATAGACACTTGTCAATTCAGATAACCCAGACAGATAGCAGTAACATAGCAGAACATATCAGACATTTTATACTTCAGACTTCAGCAAACCCTAGCTTTTCATACGTGCTTTCCTTTCACTGATGCCGCGTATATACGTGCTTCCAATCACATCAACTCACGTATACATCTGCACATATTACAGAGCTAATTTCATTGCGCATACGCGCTTTATCTTCAGCGAAGCCGCGTATATATGCGCTTCTTCTGCAGCGAACTAGCGTATAGTTCTTCAGACATTTAGGTCATTGCAATTCTTCAGAACAGATACATCACTCAGATTTTACCCTTTACTTCAGATAGATGTTCGCCTCTTCTTAGATCTAATCATTCCAGAAATAGATCTAGCAAATACAAATACATTTTAGATCTAGATACCCTTCTTCATCATTTTCTTCATTGGTGCTTCATGCATTCAGATCTATCACTCAACTATAACCCTTTCCACTCAGATATACTTCAGTGAGAAGTATTCATTCAAGCTCAGACATCTTGCACCGACACGCATAATGTGCACAATGAATTTCTTCTCTTTATATAGGTTTACCCTTTTTCAATACATGAGCCAAAACCACATTACCTCCGATGGTATTCCTGGATGGGGTCATTTAGATGAATCATTACCCAATACAATGGGTCAATACCATGGTGGTTACCCCTGGTTTTGCACTTTATGAGCGCCTTTTCCCATACGCGACTTGGCACGTTATTTTCCGCGTGCATACGCGACTTCTCCTAGACAAATCCGCGTATGCCTTGAGACATACTCTTTTCATCATAGATCTAGAACATGCTGAATTCCTTTCTTCATTACCTTCTGTACTCACTGTAGATACATCAGATTTACATCATTTAGCAAGTTTATCAAGACATATTCTATCAAGCACAACTTCATCAAGTGGGTTTCCATTCAAGGACAACACTCTATCAAGTGGGTTGTCATCAAGGACAACACTCAGCATCATATTGCCAACAAACATCATATCACATCAGATTTACATCATTTACCAAGTCCATCATGTCAAGAATAACTTCATCAGGTGGATTTTCATCAAGGACAACACATGCCAACAATCTCATGTCTTCATCTTTATTAAGTGGGTTGCCATCAAGGACAACACTCTGCATCATATTGCCAACAATCTCCTCCTTTGGACTTGATGGCAACCACGATGGTGTTTGATCACCACAACAGATAGACACCATGTCACTCTTCCCATTCTTTGACACCATTCTTTCTCTTCATTCAAACACCATGTCACTCTCCCCCTTTGACATCAAGGGAAAAGGGTGGATCAAAACCAACACAAGGTTTTTCTCCTCATGTAGAAGGAAGCGTTCTGCAGATCTGATGTGCACTGAAGTTACCATGCTCCCCCTGAGTTCATGTTGAGTCTTCAAACATATTCTACAATGATGTACATGACTCTATGACCTTCCTATCACCAAGGACTCATACTTACAAAAGATATCCAAGCAAGTGGATTTACATATGAGACTCAAGTATTCAATTTGTATCCTCCAGAAAAAGCAATCACAGAAGTAGGAGACAATGAATGGGTTGATGATGAGGACACTATACAACCTGTCTTTACCATTTCGGAAATCAGTGAGGATAGTCAAATTCTGAACACATTAGAAAATTTTGAGACATCTTCAGAATATGACCCCACACAATTTCAGTTGGAATCTGACATAGAATATTTATCATCAAGACAAATGTCTCTTTACTCTATGGAAGAGTTTGGTAGTTCTACTATTGAGATTTTTCCGGGAAAAACATTGAATATCAACAAACATTTGGAAAAGTCACAACAAGAAGAACTAACCAAAATCTTGCAAAAACATTCTACTGCATTTGCATGGGAGTATACTGACATGAAAGGTATTGATCCTAAGACTTGCATCCATCATATCTATATTGAGGAAAAGAGTAGACCAATCAGACAACCTCAAAGAAGGATGAATCCAAATCTTAGGGAGATAGTGAAAGAAGAGCTCCAAAAACTTCTCAATGTAAACTTCATTTATCCAATTTTAGATAGCCGATGGGTTTCTCCTTTGGTTATAGTACCTAAAAAGAATGGTAAATGGAGGGTATGCATTGATTACAGGGAATTGAACAAAACAACTTTGAAGGATCACTTTCCTTTGCCCTTTATCGATCAGGTATTAGACACATTAGCAGGCAAAAAGTACTTTTCATTTTTGGATGGTTTTAGTGGCTATAATCAAATTCAGGTAGCACCTGAAGATCAAGATAAGACCACATTTACCTGTCCATGGGGGAATTTTTCCTATCGAGTGCTTCCTTTTGGGTTATGTAATGCGCCCGCAACATTCCAAAGAGCAGTACTAGGAATTTTTTCTGATCTAATCCATGATTGTGTAGAGGTTTATATGGATGATTTTAAAGTTTATGGTAATTCATTTGAAGAGGCATTAGAAAATTTGGAAAAAGTTCTCATAAGATGTAAAGAAACAAACCTTTCATTAAGCCATGAAAAATGCTTTATGATGTTTACTGAAGGAATTGTTTTAGGACATCATATTTCAGGAGATGGGATTAAGGTTGATAGATCAAAAGTTGAAGTCATCTCCAAGTTGCCTATTCCAAATTGTCAAAGAGATGTTAGAAGTTTTCTAGGATTTACTAGATACTATAGAAGATTTATAGAAAACTTTACTAAAATAGCATCTCCACTCTTCAAACTGCTTACAAAGGACTGTGAATTCAAATGGGATCCTGATTGTCAATCAGCCTTTGAAACTTTGAAAACAAGAATATCTGAAGCACCTATCTTGAGAGGACCAAATTGGAAACTCCCTTTCCATATTTCTACAGATGCTTCAGATACAGCTCTAGGAGCTGTGTTGGGTCAAAAAGATTTATTCCCTTATGCCATTTACTATACTAGTAAAAATTTGACTCCCACTGAGTTGAACTATACTGTGACTGAAAAAGATTTTTTAGCTGTTGTTCATGCAATTAATAAGTTTAGACATTATATAACATGCTATGAAACTTTTATTCATACTGATCGTTCTGCAATTAGATATCTAATGAACAAACCTGTTACTAATGGCAGAGTGACAAGATGGCTCCTACTTTTGTAGGAATTCAATATTACTGTGTTGGATAGACCAGGGAAACAAAATACAGTAGCTGATTTCTTGTCTAGGATTCAGAATACTAAAGAAGATTCTCCTGTAGAGGATAAGTTTCCCGATGAATACTTGTTTGCAGTAACTATTAAGACTCCTTGGTATGCAGATATTGCTAACTATTTGGTTACAGGGAAACTGCCTTCACATTTATTTCCAAATGAAAAACGAAAAATTATTCAGGAGAGTTCAAAATATTCATGGATTTCTAACGAATTGTTTAAAACGGGGCCAGATCTTGTGATCAGAAGATGTGTCAGGGAAGATGAAATGCCTGATATTCTTAAGGCATGTCATGATGAACCATGCGGTGGACACTTTGCAGACAAAAGGACGACCTATAAAATCCTCTCTTTAGGATATTATTGGCCTTCCCTCTTCAAAGATGAAAAACAATATGTCAAAAGGTGTGACAGCTGCCAAAGAGTAGGGAAACCTACCCTTTCAAATGAAATGCCATTGCAACCACAGGTACTCATTGAACCCTTTGAAAAATGGGCTTTAGATTTCATTGGACCTATTAATCCACCATCTCAGCAAAAGAAGTATATATTGGTTTGTACTGATTATGTTACTAAATGGGTAGAAGCCAAAGCATTAGTATCTGCTACTGAAAATTCAGTTGTTCATTTTATTTATGAGGATATTTTTACTCGCTTTGGTGTTCCAAGAGAAATTGTGACAGATCAAGGAAGCCAATTCACATCCAACCTGGTGGAGAAGCTGATGGAAGAATACAAAATCAAGCATAGAAGATCTACTCCTTACCATCCACAAGCAAATGGTCAAGTGGAGTCTACCAACAAAGTTCTCGAAAGTATCATCACCAAAGCTGTTCATCTACATAGAAGAGATTGGGCAGAAAGGCTTCCTGAAGCCTTGTGGGCCTACAGAACTACATGGAGAAATACAACAGGACATTCTCCCTATGAACTTGTTTATGGGAAAGAAGTCCTGCTCCCCATTGAGTTCCAAGTCAAAACCTTCAAGATAGCAGTTCAGTTGGGGATGGATCTATCAAAAGCCCAAAAGCATAGAATGGAGCAGTTGAATGAGCTAGATGAGATCAGACAAGAGGAAATTCTAAGAACTGATCTAGTTCAATATCAAAGAGCTAAATGGCATGACAAATACATCAAAGATAAGAAGTTTCAAGAAGGAGATTAGGCATTGCTATTTGACTCCAAGTTTAAAGATTTTAAAGGAAAATTTCAGACTCATTGGCTTGGGCCATATGAGATTGACAAGATCTTTAGCAATGGAGCGGTAAGAATCAAGACCATTGATGAATTTCAAACTCCTCTTATTGTTAATGGCCACAGATTAAAGATCTATCATAAGCCACTCTCAAAAGAGGAATTTGTCAAAATGTTTCAAGATAATTCTGCAATAAGGCTAGTGAAGAAGAATCCTTCTTCTCCATCAGCCTAGCCTTTGTTCTTTTCAGTTTCAAGTGAATAAAAAGAAAAAAAGAAAAAAAGTATAAGCCTGAAAACCAATCACTGATTGGCAGTCTTATACAGAAAATGTAGGGTGAAAATCAGGAACACCTGACACCCTATATTTTCCAAAAAAAAAAATTCTCTCTCTCTTATTTCACAAGTTTTATGACAACCCACTCCATTTCATTCCACTTCATTACACTCCACTTCATTTCACTTTACTCCATTTCATCTATTTCATTTCATTTCATCAATAAAATTTTCTTTCATGACCATTTTCATTCAGACAGTTATCATCTATCCATCTCCATTCACCCAAATAATTGTTGTGTCAGTTTCCACAGCTGACACCAGTTTCCGCAGCCAGAAGCAGTTTCTGCAGCCACCACTCTGTTTTTCAAAAATTTACAGTCAGATGTTATTTCCACAATCATGAAATCCAATGCAGGTATGAAGACATATTATGAAGACATGGGGCATTCAAAGACATCAATGAGGAGCAACTGATTGAAGACCAATGAAAAATGGCAAGAATTCCAAGGTATGAGTAAAAGTTTATTTCAAATGGCATTCAAGCACATTTTTACATAGTTATAAACCATAGCTCCATTATATGCAATGATTGCGTTGATAACTCCGTAGCCATCCCACGATCTCTATACGATTCCCCCATAATCCTTGCATTCATTTCTAAATGGCCTCATAATCAAGCCTCCGGTCTTCATTAGTGTTCAACTATACGTTGATACTCCACCTGTAGTTAAGAAACGTAGTTGATTTGACTACGGCTTCTCTTAGCCGCACAAAATCCGTAGCCGTTGCATAAACGTGCTTGCATCTACTCCGCAGCCACCCAATTTTAAATATTGCCGGATGCGTTTTACTCCCCCCACTGTTCTATTGATCTCATGGCTGCATTTCCATCGTGCTCACATAAGCTTTCACCCCATTTTATTCTCTGTTCCGCTTCATTCCGTGTACCTATTCTCTGATATCCGCTTACTGTCACTGGCCTCCTTCACAAACCCTGATCATTTCTGCCATTTTACCTCTGTTAAAACCCTCTTCACACAGACAAGTTTTAAAGTACAGAAGAAAGGATGGGTCAGTTGTTGAGAACAGGACCAGAGGGACTCAAATTTATGGAAGGATACCCGCAAGTCAAAGATATATTGAAAAAGGAAAAGTGGCTTCGGTTTATTCAAAAGTTTAGAGGCTACCATAAAGAGGTGACAAAAGCTTTTCCAAGGTCTTTCAATGGTCTGGAGGTAGAAATTGGGGACCTCAAATTTACGGTGAATGAGGCATCCATAGCAGCTGCTACAGGACTCCCTCAAGAAGGTGAACGTTGGTTCAAGAACAAGAGAATTAGTGATGAAGCCTGGAGAGTGATCCTACGTAACCCAGGTATGGATGTAACTATTTTTAAAAAGGGAATTCCTGTTCATGCTTTGAAAGAAGAGTGGGCCAGTCTACTATTGGTCATTCAAAATTTTATCACCTGTGAGGGACGTTTTGGGTCAATGTACATGTATCATACCCGACTGTTGATGAATTTCCTAAACAACCAGGCCCTCAATCTGCCATAATTTTTATTAAACAGTTTGAAGAAGATATCTGTAACTGTCCAGAAGCATCTAGGGGACGTAGAACCACATTTGTATCACCATGGTCTTGTGAAAATTTTGATTGAAAAATAGTTAAAAGAGAAAAAGGACACATGGGAACAGTTTTTAATTAGGAATTTCTTTGAAGAACCCCAAGAAACTCCTGAAGGCAGTACACCAAAAAGAAGGAGAACAAGTGATAAAGCTCAAAGTACTCCTACTAACACAGTTGAAAGAACTAGTAGAGAGGAAAGACTGTCTAAAAGGAAGAAGGAAAAGACTGAAGAGAGAAAAAGCATTGAGGCTGTGCATCAAACCCCTTCCTCAGAAGAAGATCATCAAGTGTTATCTGAGAGACTATTTCACCTTCAGGAACAATCATCTATGTCCAAAAAGAGGGGAAAAGAAAAACAAAAGGGAAAAGACAGTAGTCCACAGTATGTAAGAAGAAGCAGCAGGCTTAAAGGAAAGTGGAGGAAAGTACAAACAAAAGGACCCCATTTTATTGATTTGGGAGAAGGAACACCTGAAAAAAATCCAGTTGGCCATAGTCCATCTCATTCTCAGTCAGACATTGAACATAGTCCATCTCATTCTCAGCCAGACATTGAACATAGTCCAGCTAATTCTCAGTCAAACTTTGAAGCTAGTCCTCAAGACGTTGACATGAGCCCTTTTCAGCCAGATTTTAAAGACAATTCTCCTCCACAGCATTTTGGGGACAGCCCAAGGAAAACGACACCTGAGATAGATCCAAAGCAGCAAGAGGTGTACGATTACATAGAATCCTTAGAAAGGATAGCCATGGGCCCCAGCACCTCATCCACTCAACCTCACACAGCACAAGAAGATCTAGTCTAATCATTGAAACAAGAAGTCTTTGAGTTGGAGGTTTTAAATAGACACATTAAAAATGAAAATGAGGCATTAAAGGAACAAAGAAAATTGGAAAAGATCATTCATGACAATACCATGCTACATCTGGGACTGTGGCAAAAAAAGAACAGGAAATTGAAGAAGAAATGCCAGAAGATAAGTAGAGCACTGATTAATCTTAAATTCAGATGCTTAATGAAGAAGCCCAGGATGTTAGCAGCACCAAGGAAGAGGAGATGAGGACTGGATGTACTGGCAGAGGTATCAAGCCGTATGAATTGAAGAAGGATTATCAAAATTTTGGTTGCATGAGGACATGCAACACCTTCACAGTGGGGGTATGTTGAGTCTCAAATCTGCATCTTTCTTATACATCTTTCTAGACTTTTTCCATTTACCTGGACCTCCTAAGCTATCAATATCATTGCATATTAATCATAAAAGAGCATTTAAAATGGTTTTTAACTATGTTTTTTGTCTGCTATTTGAATTAGATTTTTTCTCATTGAGCTGCGGAATCTTGTCACTTTCCGCAGCTGCTGCAACTTTCCGCAGCCATTTTGTTAAAGTTTATATTGTAGGTGTCTTCAGGCAAATTGAGCCACATGGGCAAGTTGGAAATGACATGGAAATGGATCGAGTCCTATTAGCTCAGTTGAATTCACCTAAGAAGGCTGTGGTCAAAGGTAGCCAAGTGGTGGTCAACCGAAGAGTCCCACGGTGACAGAACTCTGTTTTTCATCATGTGAAGACTTGCGTGGCCATTTCTAAATCACAGGAGACATATCAACACCTGTAAATGGCTCCATAAGCCGAATCCAACAATGATCCAGGTGGATATTGGTGGCCACCCGCCTATTCCACTTGGGCCCCCACCATTGTCTCTTTCAGTTTTTCAGTTTTGGCATAACTTACTATTTTTAGCAGTTTTTCGGGTCCTGAACTTCTGGAGCCATTTTGAGGCCCTAAACGACATTTTTTGGTATGAAAATTTGTTGCACAAAAGTTGTAGTCCTCGGATAGAGCTTTCTAATGATGTATCATGTGCGTCAAACGGAGATAGTATGCCAAAGTTACGTCCCTGGGAAGTTGAAACACCAATTTACCCAAACGGGGCCCATAGTTTTGGCGCTTCATCTCCTAGGGGTAGGTTTTTGGGATGTTTAGGGTTCTCCATTGTTTCTCAATAATAAATAGGCCCTCGCGCCTCATTGTAAAGCAGTTCAGAGGTCTGTAGCCACCACATCTCTTCTTAGAGATTCGCTACCAGCACCCTAGCTATTTTATTTCCATTATGTCTGTAAGCATCTTTCTGTTATTTGATATTAATGAAATGAAGTGTTATTTCCGCTGCATCTCTGTATTTATGGTTATGTGTTTATTCTGTTGCGTTCCTGCATAAATCCGGATCAGTGGTATCAGAGCGGTCTGCTTTTTCTCGATCCTTCTTTGCATGTCCCCAACGAGTTCGGGGTATAAGGAGCTAGGGCTTGATCTGGTGGAACCCTTGCAAGATCAGCCTCGCAAACCTCGACGGACGCCCATGGGGGACCAAAAGAAAGATGAGGGACCAGGAGATCCTATCAAAATATTGCTCGAGGAGGCCCTCGAAAAACAAAGGAACGCGATGATGGATAGTTTTGCTCAGATCCTTCAACGGCTGCCCACCGGCGGCGCATCTGCATCCAGTAGCCACTCTGGAGTTGCGACTCCCTTTAAGGTACAAGTAAATTTTGACATTCCCATATTTGAGGTTCAAATAGACGCAGATGCCGTAGATAGATGGTTGAATCTATTAGAAGGATATTTCTCTGTTCATGACTTTTCAGACCGGGAGAAGATTATTTTTGCACTCCTCAAAGCTACCCCCCATGTTAAGGACTGGTGGGAAACCTATTGTGAGAACAAGGACCAGACATAACCCTCTCTGTTCTCGGCCGTACCAACTTGGAATTCTTTCCGAGACGCCGTCAAGGAACAGTACTATCCCGTGGGGAGCTATGAGGACAAGTACATACAATGGACCACGCTACGACAACAAAGGGATCAAGATGTGCACGAGATGACGAACCTGTTCCATACCCTGCGCACAAAGTTGGGTATCAAAGATTCAGAGAAACATTTGGTGCTAAAGTATCGCAGTTGTCTGCACAGATACATTCAGGAGGAAATGGAGTTCCTCGACATCTCCTCGCTTAGTACGGCATACCGGTATGCTGCCAAGATTGAGCAGAAATTCAAACAGAAGAAGCGAGACTTTGGATCTGCGAATCAAAAGCAAGGAAAAGGTGCTTCCAAACCGCAGAACAAAGGACAGAGCATGGCGGCTAAGGACAACCCGTCATAGCCACAAGACAAGAACAACACCGTAAAGCCAAAGAAGGACACGGGAAAGTGGTGTGAGTTCCATAAGAGCTCCACTCACAACACAAGTGAGTGTCGGGCCAAGCAGTCGCTAGTGGCCGAGATGAGGGCTTCTGAGTCAGATGCATGCTCCGACTCCGAATCAGAACCTGAAAATGGGAATGAAAAAGGGAAACAGATTATTGATGCGGAGCCCAACGCCACTGTTGCCACTACAAAGGTCCAGAAGAAGGAACCGGAAGATCCAGAGGAGGAGGAACGTCTCTTCCACTCCCAGATGTGGGTAAAGGGCTCCCCTGTACAGTTCATTGTCGACAATGGGAGCCAAAAGAACCTCATTTCAGCAGACGCCGTGAAGCGGTTGGGCTTGCCGACCACGGCTCACCCACATCCATACACCATCGGGTGGCTTCACCAAGGACGAGATCTCCGCGTCAGCCAGCAGTGTCGCCTTCCCTATAGCATCAAGCCCTTCACGGATGAGGTATTATGTGATGGTGCTCCTATTGATGTTTCTGATGTATTATTAGGACAACCATACTTGTGGAAGCGTCATGCTGTGTATGAGTCTCGACCTCGTGCTGTTATTATTACTTTGGGAAATAAGTTGTACAGGATACTAGAGGTACCACCTCCTACGACTATCTCTTTAGTTACTGCAAAACAATGCAGTAAGCTCATTTCCCAAACCAGGAAATTCGTTTTCCTGATGATCCGCCCCCAGGGCAAGAAGAAGACTGTGGCCACGACCTCCAGACAGGGGCCCTCTGCACGACAACAACAAATGGATAAGGTCGTGGAGGAGTACGAGGACATCTTCACCTCACCCACAGGGGTTCCTCTGCACTGCCAGGTCAAGCACTCGATTGATCTGACCCCAGGTGCGCCACTACCCAATGGACCGATCTATCGACGCTCTGTTCTGGAAAATGATGAAATCAAGAGGCAGATTCAGGAGCTGTTGCAGAAAGGTCACATCAGACCAAGTTCATCGCCCTGTGGGAGCCCGATCGTGTTGGTACATAAGAAGGATGGGACGTGGAGACTCTGTATTGACTATCGGGCGCTGAAAAAGATCACTGTCCGGAATAGGTACCCAATCCCATGGATTGATGACCTTCTGGACCAACTCAAAGGTGCAAAATATTTCAGCAAGATCGACCTGAAGTCTGGGTATCACCAGGTACCAATTGAACCCTACGATGTGTGGAAGACTGCCTTCAAAGCCAAGGAAGGCCTTTTCGAATGGCTGGTCATGCCTTTCGGGTTGACGAATGCTCCCGCCACCTTCATGAGGATGATGGATGACATCTTGCGGCCATTCACCAACTCATTTGTAGTGGTGTACTTGGATGACATTATGATCTTCAACCAGACTTGGGAAGAGCACCTTCACCACATCCGACAAGTCCTCCAAACACTGCGGCAACACAAGTTGTGTGCCAATTTGGAGAAGTGCGCTTTTGGCATGACCCAGGTTCAATATCTGGGATACATTATTGATGAAAGGGGGTGCATGTGGATCCAGCCAAGATCCAAGTCATTCGGGATTGGCCAGCCCCGACTACTATAACAGAGCTTCGCAGCTTTCTGGGTCTTGCTAATTTCTACCGTAGATTCGTGCTGGGATTTTCTCATATCACTTGGCCCTTGAGTCAAGTCACCAAAGGAGGAGCGAGAGCAAAATTCTTTTGGTTGGAACCTCAACAGAAGGCGTTCAAAGAATTGAAAAATCGCCTCTGTTCTGCCCCAGTGCTCACCTTACCAGACTTGCAGCAGCCATTTGAGATCGAGACAGATGCCTCTGACTATGCTATTGGGGCAGTTCTTACTCAACGGGGACATCCAGTGGCATATCACAGTGAGACATTGTCTGAGACAGTTCGCAAGTATCCCACCTATGACAAAGAAATGTATTCCATTGTGCAAGCCTGTCGACAATGGAAGCATTACATTTTGGGGAAGGAAACGATCATCCACACAGACCACCGGCCCCTGCAGTTCATACAGACACAAGGGAAGTTGCAGAATGATCGCCATCAGAAGTGGTCCACATATCTGCAACAGTTTCATTTGAACATCAAGTACAAGAAGGGTAGCACCAATAATGTTGCAGACTGCCTCAGCCGACCACCGATCGTGGCGCTCACCACCGTGCTCAACTCTTGTGGGCACGAGACTTCTGATTGGCCGCTTCTCTATGAGAGTGACCCAGAATTCAGCCACACTTACAAGGCACTCTTAGGGGGCACACAAGTTCCAAATTTTCACCTCCAAGATGCACTTTTATGTCACCTGGGACACCTTTGTGTTCCTTCAAGCGAGCGTGCCAAGATGATATGGGAAGCACACTACAGTCGAGTCACTGGGCATTTCGGGGTCGAGAAAACAGTAGCAATACTATAGAAGTATTTCTATTGGCCGAACCTTCGAAAGGATGTCGAGAAGCACATCAGATCCTGCACTGCTTGTGCCATTGCCAAACCGACCATCAAGAAGCAAGGCCTATATACTCCTCTACCTACCCCTAGTCGACCTTGGAAATCCATCTCCATGGATTACATGTCGGGCCTGCCTTCTACTAAGCAGGGAAATGACTGTGTTTTTGTGGTCGTCGACAGATTCTCGAAGATGGCCATTATGGCGGCCTGCAAGAAGAATATCACAGCAGAAGCCACTGCTAAACTCTTCTTTGAACGAGTGTGGGTGCACTTTAGGATCCCACAGTCTATCATATCAGATCGGGATAGCAGGTTCCTCAGCACATTTTGGTCCAGCCTCTGGTCGATGTTGGATACCAAGCTCACCAAGTCCACAGCTTTCCATCCCCAAACGGATGGCCAGACAGAGGTCGTCAACAGAATGATTGTACACATTCTGCGCATGTACAATTCAAAGCATCCACGCACATGGGACGAGAGCCTCCCTTATGTACAACATAGTTATAACCGGGCTCTCCACGGTTCAATTGGCCATAGCCCCTTTCAGGTGGGCTTGGGATTCCAGCCACTATGTCCCATTGACGTAGCCATGCCATTTGCAGCTGCTCAGGCCGATTCAGCGCACGTCCAGTCTGAAGTTGACAAAGCAAGTAGCTTCATCGAGCGCATTCAACACATCCGCCAACAGGTTCATGAGATATTGGACAGAGCCAATGCGAAGTACAAACAGCGCCATGATCAACACCGGGTGCCACACCACTTCGAGGTGGGCGACAAAGTATGGCTACATTTGCAGAAGGAGCGCCTCACTGGACCTCACTGCAAGCTTCGCCCGCTCCGATACGGGCCGTACACCATCACCAAGGCTGTAGGTAACAATGCCTTCGAGCTTAGTATTCCACCATTCCTTGGTCTGCACCCAGTCTTCAATGTGGATCGCCTTCGTCCTTACTTTCCACCTCTATTGGACACCTCGGACATTGCAGAACAACTCACACCAACAGAGTTAAACCCAGACTGCATGGAACAGGCCACCACAGATTGTATCATGGACATGCAAATCAAGAACACTCGTCAACAGCAGATCCAAGTGTATCGGGTTGTCAAAGCTGGCCAACTCCTGCACCAAGGAAAGTGGTTCACCAGGGACCAAGTTCAGCAGAAATTTCCTCATCTCATGGAGGAACTTAACGCAATGGGGACCATTGCTTCCTAAGGGGGGAGGAATGATCCAGGTGGATATTGGTGGCCACCCGCCTATTCCACTTGGGCCCCCACCATTGTCTCTTTCAGTTTTTCAGTTTTGGCATAACTTACTATTTTTAGCAGTTTTTCGGGTCCTGAACTTCTGGAGCCGTTTTGAGGCCCTAAACTACATTTTTTGGTATGAAAATTTGTTGCGATTTTGATCATCAAAATCGTCACAAAAGTTGTATTCCTCGGATAGAGCTTTCTAATGATGTATCATGTGCGTCAAACGGAGATAGTATGCCAAAGTTACGTCCCTGGGAAGTTGAAACACCAATTTACCCAAACGGGGCCCATAGTTTTGGTGCTTCATCTCCTAGGGTTAGGTTTTGGGATGTTGAGGGCTCTCCATTGTTTCTCAATAATAAATAGGCCCTCGAGCCTCATTGTAACTCAGTTCAGAGGTCTGTAGCCACCACATCTCTTCTCAGAGATTCTCTACCAGCACCCTAGCTATTTTATTTCCATTATGTCTATAAGCATCTTTCTGTTATTTTGATATTAATGAAATGAAGTGTTATTTCCGCTGCATATCTGTATTTATGGTTATGTGTTTATTCTGTTGCGTTCCTGCATAAATCCGGATCAAACAATCACTTTCCATAGATTTAATCTTCACGGCAGCCATGATGCTAGATTTCTGGACGTGGTTGTTCATGTGTCTTCTATCAGCGCAGACTTTAGGGAATTAGTTATATCACCCTCTGTTATAAATAATGCGTTCTCATACGCATAATAGTTAGCTCTGTAATGTAATTGCGTTACCACTGTGCTGTGACATTATTTCTCTGTTATGACCGCATTTTGAATATATAAGAAGACTCTGTTCATAAGCACAATTCGTGTTTGATAGCTGCTTCCCGAGGATTGTGCAGAGGGCCCCTGCACACGCCGAGGTTTTGTGTATTACTGTATAGTTTCATGCTTCATTTCCTTACGTTCATTGTGCCATAGTCATTCACGTGTATATATATTACATCTTTCATGGTATTTATGTTTCATCTTTGTCCATAATCTTTCATGCTTTACGTTTTACTTCTGTCCATAATCTTTCATGCTTTATATTGTTGTTAACTGATCAATGTTTTTGTTCCAGATTACAATAGGCAGCCCGGGCATTTGCACATCATTTTATAATGACTAATGACATGGAATCAATCTTGTCCTTCTGCTGATTTCTTTTTCTTAGTTCTTAATTCCAGCACTGTTTTATTCATTTCAGTTTTGTACATTTGCTTTACTAGTTAGATTAGATATTAAACTGCTCATGTCATTATCAGTTTCCTCCGAAAGCCATAGCGAGAATAATGGTGAGGGATTGAAGTATGAGTGTGTAGTTTGATATTAGTTTATTTTTCTACAAGTTAGATATTAAATTGCTCATGTCATTATCAGTTACCTCAGAAAGCCATAGGGAGACTAATGGTGAGGAATTGAAGTATGAGTGTGTAGTTTGATATTAGTTTATTTTTCTGCAAGTTAGATATTAAATTGCTCATGTCATTATCAGTTACCTCCGAAAGCCATAGCGAGACTAATGGTGAGGGATTGAAGTATGAGTGTGTAATTTGATATTAGTTTATTTTTCTGCAAATTAGATACCATATTGCTCAAGTTGTTTATGATTACCTCAGAAAGCCATAGCGAGACTAATGGTGAGGGGTCAGAATATGAGTTGATGTAATTTGATTTTAGCTTTACTTTGCTTGCAATCTTTGGATTTCTTTGAGTACAGTTTCTTTTATGTTTAGACAGCAGCAAGGGTAATGGTTTTCATGATCAATAGTTCACTGTTTGTTTAACTAGAATAGTGGCACATTTTCATTTCCTTTTAGGAATTAATTTTGTCATTGTATGTTTCAAAATCCTTTTGAAGTTTGAAGTTTGGGAAATCATTATAAAGGACATCATTGCCTTGAACAATAATAACCATAATTGTCTTTTAGAATTTCTATCTCACATTAGGAAACCA
>CM076583.1:652491088-652599817 GCA_034641835.2 Pinus albicaulis | reverse complement strand
ACTTTTATTCATCTGTCGAAAGCAAAATATTACAAAAGAGTCACATTCCTTCTATGTTCAGAAATGAACCCCCCGTAATCTCTAACTATCCTCTAATGCTGATGTCTCCTCTTTTTAAAGAGGAGAGATCTATTAAAAATGATTTACATTATAGAAATCCTATTTTTAACCCAATCTGATCTTCTGTTCTGAAATAGGACCTTTCTGTTCTTCCATAGCAAAATGTTGTTACAATGGTTACGATGGTACTGGCTTTAGAGTGACCCATGTAACAACTTCCTTTACTTGTCTTTTCTTGTTGCCATCATACTTGAAATGCTGCTTCAAAATCGCAAATCACGGGCTGTTTCAACAACAGGAATTGCGTACCATGTTGACTGTTTCAGCAACGCGGTCTTCAAACAATCATAATAGATTATCTGCGATCTTCAAACTATCTCAGCAACTATATATATTCGATTAATGATTAAATATAAAAGTAATGCAAAATTATATGTAAAACAAATTAAACATATATTAAAGAGAAGAATATGATATACCTTTGAAAAATTGGATGAAAGTGATAGTGTAAGCTTTTAAGTATGGACTAAAAAAGAGTGGAATGATAACAAAATGTATGGTCAAAAAGTTACATTATGGGGTCCTAACAACGCATTCCTCCACAATCCTCAAATTTCCCTTTGTGCATATCCCACCAACGTGATGGAGTTGTGCGCATGGAAAGATGGAGTGCCCAAAACCTTCGCTCTTCCAGGAAAACCTTTTCCATTTTTTCCAAAAATAAAACAAAATTTCTAGAACCATAAAAATAGGGTAATTATCTTACCTCTGAGGAGATGCATCACATATTTTTAGTGACTCTGAGGCAGTGCAACTCGGAACCATCATGCAAGTGATTCTGCTAGTTTTCCATTTCCCCATCCGAATCAGAGAAACATGAGCTATCCTTTTCCCAATTCAACATCACATCAGTAGTTGGGTTGACCCAATCCTCATCTCGTACAGTCAAATTATATATATGGTCAACATCGTCTCCTTCACGCACAGGTTCTGTATATCTCTCCCCTTCCACAAGATCCAGGGGTACTATAACCCGAGTACCATTGTTTTCAAAGATCATACTCCTACGCTTCAAGTTGATGATGCACCCCATGTCGATGACCCAATCCAACCCTAGTAGCACAGGGTAGGGGTCTGCATCATCCACAATTCGTATTACTTCAAAGTCTGCGCATACCTTTACTCCAGCAATATCTACCAAAACCTGTGGGATTCTCCCTAATTGGATAATTTTCCATTGATTGGCCATGCATAGCTGAATGGTGGACCATTCCAGCTTTGGTTTGCCCATGTTCTACCAAGTCTTCTTACATAGGAAATTTGCATAAGATCCCAAGCCCAAAATGACCTGATCCATTTCATATTCTCCAATTCACATGGTCATGCGCATCTCCCAACCAATTCTCTTCTTATTCTTGTAGACCGTGTTTACAGCCTTACTCTCAGCATGAGGCAACTTCTTATCCACACAAATATCTATGAGAGACTTAAGGTTGTCTACTACTTTATGGTTAGGTAATAGATTGATGCATGCTTGCAAGAAAGGGTTGACTTCGTCATCAATCTTTGCTTCTGTGATGGTCTTGGATGTGGACAGACTTGTAGCAACAAAATCATTTCTAGCCTCCACAAAAGCCTCCTTCTCCTTCTGCAGGTTAATTCCTTCCTTCTTCTAAGAAGCCTTCCTGATCCAGGGTTCTGCATCAGCCTTCTTGCCCTCGTCTCCTCCAGTGGCAACACCATTGCATGTAATTATGTTTACACTTGATCATCATCCCGCAGCTTAGCTTTAACCATTTGTATCTTTTGCGTAGGTGTCTAATGTTGATTTTATTGCATTCTAGTAACCAAAATAGGATAATATTCAATAACCATGATCAAACTGTCTACAATACCTGCAATATTGTCGCACGTGGCTCAAATTCTGCGCACAAAGTGCCCAACATCTCCACAGTTGTAGCAAAACAGTTTTCCTCTTTTGCAACCTGCACCTCCACCTCTCCCTCCTCCCCTTCCTCTGGCTAGAGATCCACCACGCCCAGAGGGGGACGTTGGTGAAGATGGATCGGCTTGCACTCTATAGAGTTTGGTATTGTCTATTATTAGATCAAATGTGTGGTGGTGGTGCTCATCATGGCCAACCGATGAGAAGAACCTGCAACATTGCTGCTTCGAATTTGGTACATAACTTCCTAATCGAGGGTAGTGGTTTGTGTCGTGCCACCCAACCACCTAAAAGTTACCACACCACAGCGTGGGAGTACCACTCAGTCCTGCATCATCCCGGGGTCGCAACGGATTTGGCTCTCCCGCTTGCATGTAATCTTGAAGCAAGGTACACTGATATTTTGTGTGACTGGAACCCTTACATCGTATACACCATACATCTACATTGAATTCTTTTCCTTTTTCTTTGTGCAGGTTCTGAATTTCTAAGTGCATTGCTTCTAACTGATTTTTTATTTGTAAATTTCCAAATTGGTCGTCAGTCTTGGGCGTGGCTTCCAGCTTCATGGAAACTTCGAGAGCCTCAACTTGAGAATCATTTTTTTTTTTATTCATAGGGCAGCAAAGTTGTGGCAATAGCATGGTAATGAACCATTCTTTATGTTGCTTATCATCATAGAAAAATCCTCCATCATTGATAGTGTGCTTCAATTGCTGGTCTACCTCCTAGACAGATTCATTTGTCTCTTGTCGAATTTATTTCAGCTCTCTTACACATTGCGAGTAGGAATTTGGTTTTCTGAAATGATGCTTTAAATATTTCTTGATTTCATCAACAGTAGGATCAATGTTCTGAGCCAGATATCCCATAAACCAGTCCAGTGCATGACCCTCTTGACAACGTCAGTGTTGAAATTTTGCGCAGTCTGTTGGAAATGTTGTCATTGATGGCAAAGTAGATGACAAAGGAGGAGCACCTGAAACATCAGCCAAGGAGCAGAGGAAGAAAAAAAGAGAGGTAGCAGAGACAACAAAAAGATAAATAAGGAGAAGCATCAGTCAAAGAAGTAGCAGAGGTAGCAGAGAGAGAATAAGACAAGTAGCAGAGGCAGTAAAGAGAGTAGCAGAGATAGCAAAGAAGCAGAGAGGTAGAAAGGCAACATAGAAGGAACAAAGGCAGCAGGAGACAGATAATGTGGTGCTGCAGAGCAGTGAGGATATTAGTATCAAATGAAGGTATTTGAATTGCTTGGGGATGAGTTGGAGCATTGGTCGAAGAAACTAATACTGAGAAAAGGCACAGCGAAGAACAGAGGCAGAGGCTGCGAATATAGAGGTAGAGTCGTTGTCATGGAAATGGAGGCAAAAAAGACAGAGACAGACAAAGGAGGCAGCAAAGAAGAAGATTGTTGAAATGTAACAGTCAAAACAACAGAAGCAGTGAAAGAAGCAACAGCAGAGATAAAGAAAGAAGCACAGCAGATTATCAGAGGCAGAGGCAGAGCCAGAGCCAATTCTGGTAATTGCTTACCCCAAGCAGCAAGTATATATATATATATACAAACCTTATTTCAAGAATCATTACCCCAGGCAGAAGGATACACTAAAGATTAGAGCAGCAAAGGATACATATATATAATTCCGAGAATCATAACCCAAGCGACAATGTATGTATATATAAAACCTTATTCTGGGAATCATTACCCAGCCGGGCGTTATATATATATATATATATAAATAAATTCTGAGAATCGCCTACCCTGCTGGAGGATACTCTAAAGCTGGAACATAAAAGCATATATATATATATATATATATATATATATATATATATGCAGCACAATACATATATATGTAGCGCATTACATATTTCACAAAGGTCCAAAGTTTATATATATTAATTCATATGGAGCGCTTTATGATCAAAGAATCAAAGTACCTTATATGGTGGGACCCTTTCCCAATCTCATCGGAGAAAAACTATGAAGCAGAATATGTAAACAACAGAAAGTTGCAATTGCGATTGAGTTCTGGACCCGATGGGTGTATGAATCATGATTCAAATTTATTTGAAGTCCGGCATAATCGCATCGGATCAGTCTAATCGCATCGGAGATTATAAGTGCATCGAAACATACAACAAAGAGTTGCGATTGCGATTGGAAGCCCGGACCCGATGGGATTATAAACTATGATTAAAAAATGTTTGAGTTCCAGTTCTAATCACATCAGCATGTTTAAGTGAATAGTGACTGATCGCATCAGAGAATATAAAGGCATCGGAACATGCAAACAGGAAGTTGCAATTGCGATTGGCAAAGCCGGACGCGATAGTCGTATAAACTCCGTCATATAAAATATAGACGGGTCCGCACATTAATCGTAATCGGAGTTAATACAGGGCGTCGACACAAGCAAACAGAATTTGCGATTCCGATTAATCGCATCGCATCAGGAAAATCGCATCAGAGTGAAAGTGTGGCAGCGGAGCATGACAATGCAAATTGAAATTGCGATTAATCACAATCGGAAGTAATCAAAGAGTGATACATCGCATCGGAGCAACTCAATGGAAGTCACGATTGCGATTAATCGCAATCAGAAACATTTGCAAGGAGTTTCATCACATTGGAGAAGGAGTCATCGCATCGCATCGAATTGGAGGCAGCTCATCGCATCGACAGATAGTCAAAGATCGGCAAGTGGGCCCGAAAGGTTGTTTCCTATGTTAAATAGGTCTATTATTATATCGCCGGAAGTTACATAAGAAAGGGTTCATATACATTAAAGTGCAAAGAAAGGAGTTTAATTATCATAATACATTGAAGAGAGGGCGACATTATTAAAGCGCTGTATTATAAAAGGACCATGGATATGATACGCGTTGGTTGAAACTGCCCAGCAGTTATATTAAAAAGGGGCGCTGTTAGATATATAAAACGATTGTTACGACTGTATTGAAATATGCCGCATGGCCTGTGGACCCACGGGCCTCAGCTTAAGGTGGAGGGCGATTGTTAATGTAAAACGATTGCGATGTGTGCAATCGCATCGGGCCATAAAACAAAGGCCGTGATGTGTGTATGTTCCGCTTGCGGAACTCGCCACATCAACAAGACACTTGCCATGTACAGAGCGTTGGAATTTGTCTAGAATTACAGTCAGCAGTTTCATATATATATATAAAGCGCTGATATAAAAATAAAAAAATGCAGTTCATAAATTCAGGAGTTACGCAGCAGCCATAAACAGAAAGGCATACAGAGGAGAGAAAGGGACAAACACAGTCAAAGAAAAGACAAATGCACAGCGATCCAAAAGGCTGTATGAGTGAGCTGGAGCTCTCATTGTAATTAAATGTAATATTTTAATTGGTTTATATTGTTTGTGATGCATTGGCAAGTCTTCGGAGGAAAACAAAGCTCCCACTGTAATATTGAAATTAATGCATGTTGTTATATTTTCTGAATGAGCGGATAAAAGAGATGAGAAGGTAGAAGGCAAAGAGACATGGATGTCCATTTCGAATTCCCAGTAGAATACAAACAGCCATGAAGCTAGTTTGTATAAAATAGGATAATATGCAAGGGGGAGAAAGATGACGAAAAAGAGTGAGAGAAGAAGAGAGTGTGTAGCAGAATTAAAGAAAGTTGAAGAAAATAAGAAAGCTGCAAGAGGTTAGAGAGTGTGAGGTTGGAGAATGCGGAATTGAGGCAGAAAAGATAAGAAGAAGGAGGAGTAGACCGAGATGCAGAGAAGTTAGAGAATGCAAAAATAAAGTAGTGAAGAGGAGAAGAAGAAGGAGCAGAGCAGAGAAGAAGATGGAGATGATATAGAATCCAAGAGGATGCAGATATGATATAAGGCAGATATGAAGACTAATGCACAGCAGTGAAGATGATAGAGAACAGAGATGATAACCAAGGTAAATCAGCAAGTGTTTTCCTTTTGAAAGAGTAAGGAAGTTGGAGCTTCCCTATAAAGTTGTAGCTTGATAGATTTCAGTTGTAGCTGACTGAGGTTGGAGCCTCCTGTAGGTTGGTGCCTGCAGAAAATAGATGGGAGTTGGTGCTTCCACATCAAGTTGTAGCTTGATAAAATGTCAGTTGTAGCTGACTGAGGTTGGAGCCTCCTGTAGGTTGGTGCCTGCAGAAAATTGATGGGAGTTGGAGCTTCCTTGCAAGTTGTAGCTTGCATAATTGAGGTAGGAGCCTCCTGTAGGTTGGTGCCTGCAGAAAATCAGTGGTGAGAGGGAGTTGGAGCTTGCCTTTGCATCACAACAATAATAAGATGTGGTTTTCTCCCTTTATGGGTTTCCACGTATATCTGGTGTCTATGTGCATGATGTCTATGTCTTGATATGATATATCTATTCTGCTAATACTTGCTGCTAACATATTAAGACTGCTGGTACATTATCTAATCTGCTTATTAATTGCTGCTCATAAATAAAGATTTCTCACACATTATGTTGATCATGAAATGAAGGTGTTAATAAAGTAAAATAAGTTTTAAAAGTCCATGAATGTGTTAAATTGATTCACCCCCCCCCCTCTCAGTTTAACTAAGAGTTCAACAATTGGTATCAAAGCAGGTTCCTTTGGTGCAAGCCTAATAGCTTGAAGGAGATCTAGTTAAGTCATGGACTATCAAAATGTACCTGTGCTAAATACAACAAACTTTTCTGAATGGAGAGATAAGGTTAAAACAGGATTATTGGCTAATGAACCTGAAGTATGGAAGCTTGTATGTGATGGTTACTGCACAGACTCCCCCACGGTGAAAGAACAACAGAGGAATGCCAAGGCAAAATGTGTAATATATAACAGTCTTCATAACAAGGACCTTGAGTTGATAATGGATTAACCTCTGCAAAAGAAATCTGGGATAGATTGCACTTCATGCATGGAGTAAACACTAAGGATGGCACTGACAAGAAGGATAAGAGAATTAAGAAGAAGAAAAATTCATGTCAACAGGAAAATATTCAATCAAATGAAGTACCTGCTAGTGTGAATGGAGATAAGAACCATGAAGAAATTACAGCTGAAGAAAAATCCAAACTTGACACTGATTTGACAGAAATAGAAAAATTGAAAAATGAAAACAAATACCTTAAGACAGTGGTGCAAATATGTGATGAGAGAGAATATGAAGATAGGAAAGAAATTATTGGCCTGAAGACACAGCTTGAAGAGGCAAAGAAAGTAGAAGACACTCTGCTGCAACAAATGAGAGAGAAAAGTCAAGAATGTGAAAGATTGGAAGAAGAAGTAGTGAGCCTAAGAAATAACATAGAAAAAGCCCAAAGAGAACTATTAATGAATACACCTCTAATGAAAGGCTCTGGACAGTTGGACCAGATTTTAAATTCACAGAGGTCACCTCTCATAAAGACTGGGATAGGATATGAAGGTGAAACCAGTAAGTCCAAGGTTGAATATAACAATAAAATCATCTTTGTAAAATCTGTAAAGAACAGTGAAACAGCTCAGCAAATTCCTACATAATCATAAACCAGCAGGAACATGAGTTGTAAAGAAACAAACAGAATCAAGCTACAACATGAAAGAACATATAATGAGAGGATGAAACAATCAAATGCTAAAGGCTCATATGTTCCTAAGGATGAATTGAATAACTTTGGAAGAATTCAAAGAAGGTTCTTTCCTCCTATGGGAAATACCACTTGTTTTTCCTGCCACAAACAAGGACATAATGCAGCATATTGTAAGACAAAGCAAACCCAATCCATCCAGCAAAGGATGCAGCAAAAGAGAAGAACCCCTCAAGCAAGTATATGGAAAAGACAATCCTTCACCAGGTACACAAATTATTTTCATGGCTATTGTTATGCATGCAATAATTTTGGACATAAATTTGTTGAATGTAAAATGTATTCAAAAAGGGGAACAAAGTATTGTACATTAGCTCAAACATACCTTGGTAAAATAAGATGTTATGTATGCCTCAAGCTTGGTCACAAAGCAAAGGACTGTAATTTTCCATATACACTAAAGAACTCTAGACAGAGAATGGAATCTAATCAAATCAAACAAAGCTATGAATTTAAAAGAAGTGCAGAAATTATGATGAACCCCAATAGAGTATGGAAATAAAAGAGAAAAAGAGAGCCTATTATCTCAATAACATAATGAATCCTCCATAGTCTTAGGGGGAGCTAATCTAGGAAGCAAAGAAAAAATCCATCCTATAATATATATGAAGAAACATCCCAGGGGGAGAGCATTTCATAAATAGACCCCATGAAATCAGTCTGAGAAGAGCTCCACGTAATAAGAATAGCTATGAGATCAAGAAGATTATTTGAAGTATTCAATAGCTGACAGATTGATAGAAGGAGAAAAAGCTGCAAGCAACCACGATGATAGAGGAAACATCAATAATGAACATGTAAGCTAAGAAGATATTAGCACATTAAAGGATGATCATAGAATGCCCTATACTACTAGAATTAACAATGTATCACATTAAGAAAGATGAGTAAGAAAAGCGCCTATCATCAGTTCATTACATCTTTCAAAAGGTCCACTTGGAGAAATGCAGTTAAGTGAGTAATAAATCTTTGAGTAATCAGCCCATGAAGATTCATAGAAAATAAATTGAAGATGTCTTCCTGAAAATCTTTATGTTAGAACAATTGAATTGAATATAAAGCAGCAATGACTCTAGAGCTGTCCTAGAAAGGAACATGCAATGGCTTTCTTTGGAATAGAAGGACAGAAAAAGAAGAGTGGTAAATAATGCCAAGATCAAATTAAATATATTGATGATTGTTGGTATGAACAGTGGAAAGATCAATAATAGAATTTATGAAGGATGCATCAATTATGGGTTAATGTGCAAGTTGAATTGAAATCTCTGCATGGTTTATCAAAGTAATATCAATTGGTGTTTAGGTACAAGCAGCATGCCTATCAACAGAATATCAAGTGTTGTCATAGAACAGTAGTATGATATAGGTCCTCAGGATCAAAGGACTATGGCAAGAATGCATCAAGGTAAAATTTCCAGGGTTATCTGCATTCAGCATGAAAAGGGCAGTAGCAGTGCTAAAAGATCAGTATCTGATTTACACTTGAAGTAGTATATTGAGCACCGAAGCAATATCTTTTTCTATATATAATTTCATGCCTTCCTGAAGTTAGTACATGTATATCTTCAAGGCCTCTTTTTAAAGATCAGTTACAAAACTGTGTGAAGTCTGTTTGCTGAGTTTTCAATTAAACATCTTGAATATGTTATTTTGGAAGATCATCCTGATAGAACAGTCAAAGTATCTGAAGAAAAAAGGACTAGCTGCGATTACCATCTAAAGCTCAAAAGTTTTTTTTTAATCCTACTTCAACACAAAGGATTTGCAGGTATTTCACCATTGAAAAGAGGTTGATCACTGACATACATACCCCCTTATGTCATAAAGAAAATTGTTTGGTAGATAAGTAAGACTAAACAATAAATTGAATGTATCTAGTCTCAAGGGTTGTTTCTGAATATACATTGTCCAAGCAAGTAAAGGAATTTGATCTCTTAGATCAAATTTTGGTTAATTCATTAATCACATCTAGAACAAGGACCTGCAACTATTTAGCGTAATATTATTATCAGCATCCTAGCTCAAATCATCACCAACAGGCAAGAAAGGTGTACCACAGCAATAAAAGATATATTGGCATTATTATCATAATTGAACAATTTATATTCAAGTTCAAATAATCCCCAAAAGTATTCTCTCAACAACTCTTTTACACCAGTTTGGAGCAGCAGGGTACAAATTCAGAAGAAGAAGATCTAAACACAGAATGTACACTGAGAAATGTGCAACCCTTTGCCATTGATGTCAAAGGGGGAGGAAAAGCAGGTAATAGAAGAAAGGGTCTTCTAAAATATTTGTGACTACTCCACCGGAACACTTCCACTTAATCAACATGTATGCACCTTGTTGTAACCATGCTTCTTTTTGGGCCCGCATTAGATCATCCAACATCTTGAACATCCCTAACCTGATAACCTGATACTGCTTGGTTATCTCAATTCCACCTTGGCTATGTTGGAATGTTGGGGTTGTCATTGTCATCCTAATCCCCTTGTTGATTTTATCACTCATATTTTATTTTACAGCGACTTGGATGATATTCACCCCTCGCCTCTCTCTCCGACTTGGTCGAATCAAAGGATTGGTGCAGACTTTATTGATAAAAAAATGGACATTATTCTTGTACATGAAGGTGTACTTGAATGATTTTGTGGCTTGTGCTCTTGTGTCACAAAATCGTCTCTATCATCAAGTGCAGGGAAGGTGTTGGTCTCCTTGATTAATACTGCGCCCTTGAAAAATATCCTTGCATGTTTGATGGTGTCGCCAATGAGGCATTGGGAAATTCGGTCACTAAGACAAATATCTAGTTGTAATCAAATATTTTGCGCGAGACAAAAGCCCCGGTCCAGATGAATGGCTGATAGAACTGTATCTTCATTTTTTTGAACTCATGGCTGATGACATCCTAAAAATTGTTAAGGAGTCCCATATTTCAAGCAATATTTCAGGATATATTAATTTGAATTTCATTGTTCTTATTCGAAAGTCCTCTTGCCCGAAAACTTTCCAGGAATTTAGACCCGTACCATTGGGTAATGTGATCTATAAAATTATTTCAAAGGTGATATCACAATGCATTTTTGGATCCCTCTCTTCAGAAATTTCACGTTAACAATATAGGTTCCTTCTTGATCGGCTCATTCATGATGATATTGCTACAATGGAGGAGTGTTTACATTTGTCCACACTCGGAAATTGGAAGCCAATATTATGAAAATTGATCTTCACAAAGCCTATTCCAGTGTGGATTAGATGTATATTTAGCTCGTGCTTCCCAAGATCAGAGTGACTTTGCATAATGTAATCTGGATCTTAACATGTATTGCTCCAATGTGGTTTTCTGTCATCATAAATGGATTTCCTTTGAATTTAGTCAGCGCTGGTCGAGCCCTCGGCCAAGGCTGCTCACTCTCGCCCTTTATCTTCATCCTTATCATGGATGGGCTTAGTACCCACATCAAGGATTTACATAACAGAGAGAAATATTTGTTGGCATTCATATCTCCATGGGCATCACGATTAGATGCTTTTTTTTCGTTGATGACATCTTTCTTTTTGGCATTATTTCGCCCATAGAGTGGACTACCATGCACTAAATATTCCTCAGATATGGGGCCACATTTGGTTTAGTGATTAATGGACACAGAGCCCTACTCTTTTTGGCCTCTGTGAAAAAGGTGGACCTTCAGATAATTGTTGGCCTTTTCATTTAGTACAAGATCCTATATCGAGGGTTTTATATATCTTGGTTTTTGCTTGAAGCCTTGTAATTACCGCAACAAATATTTTTTTTGGTTAGTCGAGAAATTTCAGTGAAGGCTAGATTCATGGTCACATAGGTGGCTTTCCTTGGGCGACCACTTTATTCTAATCCAAGTCATGCTACAACAACTAGAGGTTTATTGATCACATATTTTATCTATTCCTTCCTTTATCATCTCATGTATCAGGGCTATTATTTCTAGCTTCCTTTCATCCGGTGCACGTGTATCCAAAAAATTCCACCTTTGCAGATTGGATTTGATCACACTTCCCAAACGGATCGGTGGTTGGGGTTCGCTAGATATATGGACGTTCTCTCAAGCACTTTTAATTAAACCACTATGGCAGACGCTCATTGGGCCTAGCCTTTATTCCTTACTTTTCTGGACTAAGTATTATATCCAATGTGACTTGGAGTTGTATTATAGGTCCAGATTCCTCTCCTCTCACGGTGGATCATACATATGGTTAGGCTTCAAGTTCATATCTAATCTCCTCCATTGTAGGATCAAATTGGACTTTGGGAATGGAAAAAACATTATCTTGGGCACTGACTACATCAGGGGCCTCTCCTATGATTTTAGTCTATCACTTTATCTCCGTCATATACTTGTGCAGAAAGGTACTTTTTTCCTTAGCCAAATTATTTCAAATTGGAAACAGGGTTGTTCAGTTTGGAGGACTGCTACACAACTTGGTTTTCCTAGCCGCTCTTTGGAGGAGTGGAAGGATGTGGTGAATTGGTTGAAACAAGCTAGTTTTTGCCTCAAATCTTCTCGGGACAGGGTAGTTTGGTGCGGCAGGTCGAATGGGAATTTCATCGAGGTGGCATAATTATATGCCAACCTCATATCCACTCACTCACAGGAAGTAAATCAACATTTCCTTCTAACTTTCTGGAAGAGAAACAACCCCTCAAAGATCATTCTCTTCATCTAGCTCACTTGGAAGAACTGGATTCTCACCTGGTACAACCTGACTAACCGAGGCTTTTAGGGGTCAAGGATTTTCTGTTTATGTAGAAATGCATCTGAAACTATTTCTCACCTCTTTCTCCAATTCTCTATTGTTCTAGATATTTGGCCTTTGTTTTCTAATATTTTGTAGGATCGCGACTAGAGGGGCCTTGGAATATTACAGTGTATCCACACATGGGCGCAGAAGGAATAGATGTATAAATCTCTCCCTTTTTTCTTTTTTTGGGAGATTTGGTTGGCCAGAAACAAACACATCTTTAAATGTACCCATATAGCTCGGCATAGGATCTATCTCTCTATTCTAGCTTGGCTAAACACATAAGCAACTCCTTTTATTCCTCCCCTAGATTTTTCTCATCGACTTCTCCCTCATTCGGTGAACCTGTCGGCTCGTTATTTTGATGGGCCTGAGAAACAAGCCATCTATGGGTGTGGGGCCTAGATCAAACTGGTGAGCAGGGAATATTACTCCTTTCTTTGGAAAGGTGGCCATGGTAAGAATATTAGGGGTGCTCCTTTCTCTCTGGAATCTGATATGGGTTTCCTACAACTTGCAGGTTTCCACTTTTCACATTTATGGAGATGCCAAAACTGTTATTGATGAGGTAAATGGCCTCTAAAATTTTTAGCCTCCCAGTTTATAGAGTTGGATAAATCGGGTCAAATATCTACTACAACGCTTTCATTTTCCCCCTATTCATCACATCTTCACGGAGGGAAACACTCAGGCGGATTTTCTCTCCAAGAGGGGATTCCAGGAACGTTTTGGGCACGTGAAGATTCAACACTTTTGTGGTGGTCTTTTGGTCAACTCATTCTCCATTTCGCTTCCCTAACACCTGCTGCACTCAGTGTTGGTTTCTCTCCTCCCTTGTGAGTGTGGTTTTTGCTGAGTTTCTCTTTTCTCTGTTTATATTGCTGAACTCTATGTTTTTCGACTCACAGTTTGAACAATGGTGTCGGTATTCTTAGTATGGTGAAATTTTTGTATTAATGCAGGACATTTGACTACATGTCATCCTACCACTACGTGGTGATAATCTGGTCATAATTGTCAGAAATATCCTGCTCTGAATGTATTATTCTGTTTATTTTATATACAACAAAAAATTTATTTTACTCTCTGAAAAAAGGTGTGGGCCTACCCCTGCGTTTAGGAGTGTCATTGAAGTGATGCAAACGGTGAATATTGTTGGTTCAAATCATGGCCTGGCGGCTTAATTCAGATGTGGCTGTGCTTCGAAAATAAATTGGGACGTTAAATTTGAGATACGTTGATTTTAAGCGACTGTGTATAGAAATTCCTAAGACGACACTCACTTCAACTGCTTTCATTACAGACCATGGATTATGGTGACATAGTTGTCTTCTCAGGTCAGAAGTTTTTAAGCATTAATCATTTAGTGGGGCCTTGCCAACCCTCTCCATGGAAGAATACTTGGGAGTTATTGATTATTGTGTTGGTGCTTTTTTTGTTGTGAAACAATATTATGCATTTATTTCAGTTTTGTTAGAATAGTTCATGTTCAAATTTGCAAGGGAAGAGTTTCTATTAGGGTGTCAATAAATAGTTTTATGACTATTGGTTTTTTTTTTTTTTTTTGTCGTCATGATATTTTTAAATAGTTTGTTGTTTGAGTGAGTTTGTAAAATTTTTAAATTAAAGGTGCAGAAACAATTAATGAAGAGAGGAATATAATTAAATTAGTGGTTGTCTATGTTTTTCAGTGCCAAGAGAATGTATTGGTAATTGTATTGTGTGATTATATTATATGTTGATGGGTATTTTTGTGCTTCGAGATTCAAGAGAATCAGTTGCAGGTTACTTTCTGAGATTCCAATGTGTGAGAAAGGTTAGTTGTATAATTGACTACTAGATACACTTAGTACCCAGACAATTCACCTATATGACTATCAAAATTATAGTTCACTACATTTTTATAGATGGGACTTTTTACATATGGTGGTCTAGCATCAAGATTGTCCTTCGGGATATCGAGAAGCATCAATTATACAAAGTTTGTCAAATACGGTGAGAGGCATTTATGTTTTAAATGGAACTCAAGTGACAACTCAAATATGTGGTGGTGAAGAAAGAGAATTATTTGCGAGATTCCAGAGCAGATGTGAGTGTTGATGAAGACCAACTAGACATATGTAACTATAATGTAAGAATTAAAAGGGGGACTTGGAATAATTCTTACAATAGTATATAGGTAATATTAATTTGTTAGTTGTCGATTTTTGTTGAGATATTTTCTCAAGAAGCAATTTGTTAGTTTGGAAATTGTCGGATCTCATAAGCATTGTTTTATGTGGCTTGTAATTTGGTTTTGAATCTAATATATGCATATTATTGTGTGTGAAATCAACGTAGTATGTCTGCTCCTTTAATTTCTTTCTCAGTATAGGTTAAACAATTGACCTCTTTTGACAACTTGTAAAGACAATTTTAGTTAACTTTGAAATAATGAATGAAATATGTATATTATTAATAGAATATTTAAACATGTATATATTCCTCATATAATATTTTATACGAATATTATTTGCTTCAAATTCTACTTTCTTGTATGAAATATATCTATTCTTCATATGTGGATATGGTTTGCAACAATTTATATTCCTTTGGGCGAGACATCAAAAGTGAAGCAAGACATGAATTTTTGCATGTCTTTTTAAAAACAAAAACACATGATCCTATGTAAGATCCCAACTGTCATACTTTTCAATGGATCAAGCACACTTTACCGGTATAATAAAAAAACTTTCAACAAGAAACATGAAAAGAAACGAGATTTGGAAATGAAACCTTTTAGTTATATTACTAACTGAAGAAAATAGTACATGCCCATACAATAATATCGGATCCCCTGCAATGGAATGCACAAATAATCATCAAATGAGAAATAAAAGGCACTAAAGCACAATTGTATACCCCATATGGATCCACTAGACAAATTACACTTGGAGGGATTTTTTTCCCAGGGTTCAAACTAGAACTGGCTTCACCAACTTCTCAACTAGACACATTAGGATAGATAAAATCAAGATGATCCAAATTCCTAGCTCCTATCCCTTTTTATAGGCTTTATGGACTCTCTAGAAGTATTTTTTTATTGCTTTCCCTTGAAACATTAAGGAAAAATACCATGGGAAAATACCATGGTAAATACCATGGGAAGATTCTGTCCATTTTGACCATATCAGGAAAAGGGAATATTACATATCCTCTTGCCCTAAGATTGGCTTCCCTCAAGAAACCCACATCTATCCATAGCTAACACATATTTATACTGATAAAAACCATTGTGCTACCTTATGCTTCCCTGGTAAACAAGAATGAATGGATCCTTCGATACTTGGATCCAAACAATCCTCTGGCCAATCTTTCCATTAATAGATCCACCTGGATTCCAATTCCACCTAAGTCCTAGGACCTCTAGGTTATGATACCACCTCAGCCTTTTAGAAATGTCTGTGCCTAAGGGCCCATGCTGTGATATGCCCTTCAATAAGAGTATCCCATTAAGAATCATCCCATTAATAGAGTACCAAATCATAATCTCTCAGAAATCCATCCCATAGGAAGGATGAATACATGCACATGAACAAATATAATTTTTTGATGTTGCTCGATGCCCAACTCATATTACTCCACCTAGTTACTCAACATGATCAATTTGGGAAACTCTTCCTTTCGCTCCCCAATGTATAAAGGTGGGTTGGTAGTGCTGCACGCCCTATCTATGTACCCATGTAGAGATTTGTTATAGAACCCCCAAATATACTCCTCTTGTTACCTTGTGACGGACTTGAGCCATTCCTCAACACTAGGCAACTTGAATGTTGACTCGGCACATACTCTTATGAGATCCTAAAATTTTCTATTCCCTTGTAAGATAGTGCCTCAGACTGTCTCAATCATATGCTTCAAAATATCAAGGTTTGCCTTGAAATGTTTAATCTTTTCCTAGCAATCCTCTCCTGGAAATTTAAGGGCCATGTTGAATGTCTCTACATCTGTCAGCACTAGATTCCCAACTATCACAACTTCAGCTTGAGCCTTTGACCGATTCTTTGGAAATGGCTCATCCTACATACTATGTTTGTCATGCTCCCCCTTATTTTCATTCTCATCATGTCGGTTGATTACTATTAGTTCCTCACTCAATTATTCCTATATGTTTTTCCCTTGGCCTTTTCCACTTGTAGAGACAACTTGTTTTTCATCTTCCCCAGTTGTCTAAAATGTATGCATTGGTGCACTGTTATCTACACTTGATTGTTCATATTCTTTGTGGATGTCCCTTTGGAAATATATGGACTCTGTTGTATAGGAGCCTACCTCACCATGCACTTTTGAATGTTTGTCATCCTGTAAATCTCCCTGAATAACATCATGCTACTTGTCATCATATTTACTTAATGACTTAGACTCTTCACGTGTTCTCTCATGAAAATCAGTGGACCCAACTATAGAAGACCCCCCATGATCTGAAGGAATCTATTCTTATTATGTCCTTGTTTCCTCCTTCCTATCACGGGGGCATGAATGGTTAGGTGCCCACGGTCCCTTACAGATAAAGCATAGTCCTCTCCTTCTTAGTTCATTCTTGTTGTAGGGTTTACTTCCTTTGTTCTTGCTTCCTCTATCAATCCTTGTCATCTCCTTCTTGGTCAACACCCTTCTAAGAAATTTTATGTTTTGTCTAACCAAACTCTTGACTAAATCATAGGCAACTGGTGATACCATTGTTTCCTTCCTCCAAATGGTCAACAATTTGGATCTTAGTTTCTTGTAGATGTCAGCGTCTCCTTCTAAGAACATGGACATATGTTTTGCATGCTTTTTTTGAAATGGTTTGGATGAGCTTATGTAATGCGGGTGTAAAATTTTTGGAGCAACTGAAAGATCAAGTCACTGCATTCTAGATTTAGCATGAATTTTCTAAAGCTGAACTCTTCCATGAGTTCTAGAATTGTGTGTCGCTTATAACTAGTAGAAAGGATTATGTTCTTCAACCCTTTTAAGGGTTTATACCCTCATGATATCATTATTGTAAGGTGGTAGTGGCGATGTTAAAGCGATGATCCTACTCAGACAAGAGCCAGTTGTGATCCTGACCTGTTCATGAGGATGCTTCCATAGTTTGGGTTGTATCAATGCAAACATGTATGGCTTGAGAGCCCAAGTGAGTTTCTTCCATTCTGGTTTCCCCACCCCAGACAAAGATGTGTTTAATTCCTCCAACTTACGAAGGTCTATGACTGAATTTGTTCGTTGCAATTTAGATCCAAGTGTGCAGAGCTTAACCCCTTGTCCCTGTCCTTCCTTCACTTCCCATGGTTGCTTATGACATGGACACTTTTCGATAATGGCCTTCTACTTCGACTATTATTTTGGTCTTAGGAGGTATTGGTCCATAAAGGACCATATATTCTCACAAATTCGTCAAGAAGTTTCTCGGTGTTTTCTAAGGTCTCTTCAAGACAACCCATCTTCTCACATACCAAAGTAGGAAAATATGCAATAGTACACTAATTTTTCATAGAAAAATTACATCAAAATTCTATTAATCACGTCTTCCCAAATATTTCACTTCAACAAGTTTGGCCCAAAAATACTATAACGAGAGACTTGGAAAACAATAACCGAAGCTAATAATAAAAATGATTTTCTCACCTCTTTTTCTTTTAATCAACAATCTTGACAACTACTACCAATAACTACTTTATTTTCAGTAAAAATATCGTTATATATAATTTTTCTTTTTCTTTTATACCATCAGAACCCCTTTTCCAAAATAAAAATAAAAAAAACTCGGCTTACTTTCCTCTTTCTCTCTCTCTTTTTCTTTAATTATTTCTAACTCCTTGATGCGTCGTTTCTCGGCCCTCACTGTATGGCCCATCATATGAACTTCCTCAACCCGGTCCCAATCGTTGTAATGCTCTTCCTAGTCCCCCCTTGGCCGATACTTTTGCCTGCACGATGTATGGCGAGATCGATTGTGTCTGTGGCCTCTCACCTTTCACGGTTGCATTCAAACTACCCTAACTTCATTCCTCGGCCGACTGTAAAACTGAAATGTCGCCTCTAGCAATCGCCTTCGAATTGTTCCATGTCAGCTGTCCTTCACACTTAATCCATGAGACTAATGCGCCTATGTCCTTTCGTGGCTACATGGCTAACCTGTAAATAATGCTCACTCCTTATCTCCCAATGGTATGCACAAGGATAAGCTTTTCCACCTTAAAATTCCAGTGTTTGGAGGGATATGGATATGGACCTTAATAATAAACGAGCCTCGTGCAAGAATTAAAATATTCAAACCACTTACTTCACTCTATAATGCGAAGGGCTCAACAGTTCGTGTGAAAGAGATATGTGCCCGATCCAGTCGGTTAATTCATCAATTTGTGGCCTCTTAATACTGGTGTCTTAACTGGATGGCACGTGGTCTTTAATAGATTTAACATATTTTATTTTAGTGTTCTAATAAAAAAATTTAAACAAGAATACAAACGAGATTTGGAAATGCAATTTTTTTCAATTTTTTTGTTTGTATTATTAACTAAAGAAAACAGTACACGTTCATACAATAATATCAGAGTCTCTGTAATGACATGGACTGTTGGAAATGCAATTTTTTTTGTATTATTAACTAAAGAAAACAGTACACGTTCATACAATAATATCAGAGTCTCTGTAATGACATGGACTGTTGGAAATGCAATTTTTTTGTTTGTATTATTAACTAAAGAAAACAGTACACGTTCATACAATAATATCAGAGTCTCTGTAATGACATGGACCGTTGGAAATGCAATTTTTTTGTTTGTATTATTAACTAAAGAAAACAGTACACGTTCATACAATAATATCAGAGTCTCCGTAATGACATGGATTGTTACTCATCAAATGAGAAAACAAAGACACTGAAGCACAATTGCGGAATCTTGATGGATCCACCAGATAAGAATAAACTATAGCAGCGTGATTTTTGTCCTAAACCAATTTCTCAACGAAACACATTAGAATAAACTCAAAATTAAAATAAACTCAAAATGATCTAAATGCTTAACTTCTAGTTTATTTTATAGATTTAATAGTCTCTAAAAACCTTATTTTATTATTCTTCGCCGAGAAACAAAAACAAAAAACAAAAGCAAAATATCATGAGAAAATAGAGTCCATTTTTACCATATCAAGATATCAATAAAAGAGATTAAATCCTCCTTGATTTCTTATACATTTTCTTTATTTTATTTTATTACCTTCGACGTGGAGCATGTAATCATATAAATTCTTGAATACTCAGTATTTATGGATGGTTATCCGTAGAATATTAATACGACGTAGTTCAGTGGATGGTTATCCTTCGAGAATATTAATACTGCGGAGTTTAATAAAGAGTCTTTATTTTTCCTTCCTTTAATTAATTTTTAGATAGATTCAAAATTTAATTTTATAAATTTACAGGTTTGAATTTATATAATTTGATATTTAAAAAGGAATGTTAATGTATTTTTTTTTTATGTATTTAAACATATAATTTAAATAATTAAATATTATTAAATTATTAAAAAAAATTATATTTTTATATTCAAAAATACAATTTAAATAATAAAAGTAATGTAATAGTACCAAAAGTTTTAATTAAAATATTATTTGATTAAATTATTGTTAATACCATTTAAATTATAATTTTTTCTATTTATTTTTCTATTTATTGTTTCTTATTTGACATAATAAAAATATAGTCCTGTCAATTTTAAAAAAAAATATCCACACTTATATATATTGTAAATTCAAATCAAATATCTAACTCTACTATAATTTAATATATAATAATACAAAAATTAGAAAATTAGAAATACATAATTCAAATATAAAAAAAAATTAACTTTGATTCACAATTAATAAACTTTAATAAAAATCAAAATAATAATAAGCATCCAAAATCTTAATAAATTGTAGCATTCAAATCTTTACTTACATTATTACCCATAAATAAATTGTTTTAGATGATAATACTAGCAATTGTACCATATGTTGCAAAAGAAACGTCTTAAGACAATAGCATAGGAAAGAGTAGCCAAGAAAAAATAAGATGCTACAGAGAAAGAAGCACGTCGGGGAGGTTTCAAAGATATTGATGGTAAGAGTTATCAACCATAAAATTTTGTTAAATATATTGAAATAGGCAATTGGGGGTGAAAAAATATATGTAAAACAACATAATCTGTTCACATAGATATAGATATTGAAATAGGAAATTGCGGTGAAAATCCTTTGTGATTAATAATATTCTGAAACAAAAATGAAATAAGCATGTAACTATAATAAGATATTTTAAATACTTTCAAGTACAATCTATCTAGCATAGATGTAAATAAAGAGAATTTGTGCTAATTGCATGCTTGTCTAAAATTGTATATGAACAACAATAGTCTTGGTATACAAGAAAATGAATGTCATTTTAATATGGAGACATTTTTTGGAATGAGATATTGTTCTTTATGTTATGGTTTATTTTCTTAACTCCAAACTTGGTTTAGTCTTTCTCTATATACATAAGAAAAAAAGTACAAAGTAAATTCACAAAATTATGTTATAGTTTTATATTTTATAATTACAAATCTAGTTTCTTATTAAAATATTTTACACACATCTATTTATTCAAATAAATTATATTGTGAATATTTTTTTACTTATTATTTGATTACAAAATTATTGTACTCCCTACTAAGTAAAACAACTTTATTAATAAAGAATTGAATGCCAAATTGAAAGATTACTCAAGTGAGAACTACTATAATATATAGAAATGATTTTTTGATGTATAAATTATTTGCTTTATATGTCATTCAATTTCCATTACCCATTATATTCAAACTTTATAGGGAGATATTGAACATGGGAGCCAAATTTAGGTAAATAAACATTCACATTGTCAAGTTGGACAAACAAAAATTTTATAATCCTAAAATTCTCTTACCTAATCCTCGTTTTAAATATATAATTGAGTTCCATTTATTAAATAAAAGCAAAGGAAATATTAAGAACCTCCTACAATTATAAAAGGTAGTTAACATAAAAAATAAAAAGGCTCCTCATGACAACACACACATATTAATATTAATTGAATCATTAAAAAAATAAAAAGGGATAATAGCTTTACCAGTTATATCATTAAAAAATACCCCTTTCACAATCAAATTTCTACATTAATTTAAAAAAATATTATTTTATAATTACAATTGTATATTTTTAAGATATATATTTTATGATAATAATTTTTTTTTTTGGGAAAATAAGACTAAGTTAGAATTAAATGGACTTGGTGAATTTCATAAAGATTTAACACATTATAACACATTAAGTGAACGGGCGCTAATGTTTCTTACCTCCAAATATAATATAGTGCGATGCGTCAATATAAAAAAACCATGCACCTACTTAAAACTTTTAGTTTTTAATATATATATATATATATATATATATATATTATAAAATTTATCTATTTTATAATATACTATAAAAGAGCATAACATTAAAGGAACATAAAGAGCCTAAATAAATGTGGAGGTACAAAATAGAGAGCATGAAGGAGATGTATATGTAGAAAATAGAGATGTAGAGGAACTTGTGAATGAGAATATTGACCACACAAATGAAGTCGCCATTTTAATATTTTAGATTTTTTCAATGTACATGTGAAAGTCAAATTAAAAATTAAAAATTTATATATATTTTTTTATGTAGGGACAACATCTCACCAACAACAAGATCCTACCACAAGTAGAAAAACATGGACATTAATTGGAAGTTGCAAGAAATTGTCTTTGATGATAATTTTCTAGATAATATAGAATCACCTAAATTTGAAGAAATAAGGCCATTAATTCATGGATGAACAGTTCAAGATAAAGTAAATTGGGTGACCAAAAATTTTATTCAAAGTATATTCTTAACTATATTTTAAAAACACAAATATATAAGAAATATAGTTCAATTATTGGGCATTAGAAATTCCAAAGAGGTGATGGTAAATGAGAATTATGAACCTTAATAATTATTGCTCAAGATAAATCATGTCCTTTGAAATAATTTGGAAATTTTAAAAAATCACATATTTTAAAATTTTTCATTATTAATTAAATTTTTCATATATTAAATAAATACTAATCATGAATAATAAAAAAGTGGTAACATAAATAATATACAACAAAAAAAAGCATATATTTTTGTAATAATAAAATTGTTGTAACAAAAATATTAGAGAACAAGAAAAATTATGTATATTTGGATGTGTGAAAATTTAGATACATTTTATTAAGTAAAATTTCAAAAGAATAATGGTTATAAATATTTATAAATAATATTATGAAATAATTATTTTAGATCTATATTATTTATCATAGGGATCAATTCTCTTTCCACTCTAAAAGAAGTTTGCATATCAAGACATTTGATCCCTCTTGGCTCTTGGTAGATCCAAAGTTAAGATTGATCGCCATCTTAATTTCCCCCTTTAAATAAACTACGTTCCACATGAATACCATGGGTCAATACTGTTGGAAATGTTGTCATTGATGGCAAAGTAGATGACAAGGGAGAAGCACCTGAAACATCAGCCAAGGAGTAGAGGAAGAAGAAAAAAGAGAGGTAGCAGAGACAACAAAAAGATAAGTAAGGAGAAGCATCAGTCAAAGAAGTAGCAGAGACAGCAGAGAGAGCATAAGACAAGTAGCAGAGGAAGTAAAGAGAGCAACAGAGATAGGAAAGAAGCAGAGAGGTAGCAAGGCAGCATAGAAGGAACAAAGGCATCAGGAGACAGATGAGGTGGTGCTGCAGAGAAGTGAGGATATTAGTATCAAATGAACGTAATTGAATTTCTTGGGGATGAGTTGGACATTGCCTAAATTGTAAGGGAACCATGAAGTGGTCGAAGAAACTAATAATGAGCAAAGGAATAGTGAAGAACAGAGGTAGAGGCTGCGAATATAGAGGCAGAGCCGTTATCATGGCAATGGAGGTAGAAAAGACAAAGACAGACAAAGGAGGCAGCAAAGAAGAAGACTATTGAAATGTAATAGTCAAAACAGCAGAAGCAGCAAAAGAAGCAATGGCAGAGACAGAGAAAGAAGCACAACGAAGGCAGAGGCAGCGAACATAGATGCACTTTTTTAATGGAATGGAACCATGTGAAAACATACATAATATTCCGAGAATCATTACCCAGTGGGGCATTATATATATATATATATATATATATATATATATATATATATATATATATATATATTCCAAGAATCTCCTACCCCGCTAGAGGATACTCTAAAGCTAGAACATAAAAGCATATATATATATATGCAGCACAATACATATATATGTAGTGCATTACATATTTCACAAAGGTCCAAAGTTTATATATATTAATTCATATGGAGCGCTTTATGATCAAAGAATCAAAGTAGCATTCAAATCTTTACTTACATTATTACCCATAAATAAATTATTTCAGATGATAATACTAGCAATTGCACCATATGTTGCAAAAGAAACGTCTTAAGACAATAACATAGGAAAGAGTAGCCAAGAAAAAATAAGATGCTACAGAGAAACAAGCACGTCGGGGAGGTTTCAAAGATATTGATGATAAGAGTTATCAACCATAAAATTTTGTTAAATATATTGAAATAGGCAATTGGGGCTGAAAAAATATATGTAAAACAATAAGATATTTTAAATACTTTCAAGTACAATCTATCTAGCATAGATGTAAATAAAGAGAATTTGTGCTAATTGCATGCTTGTCAAAAGTTGTATATGAACAACAATAGTCTTGGTATACAAGAAAGTGAATGTCATTTTAATATGGAGACATTTTTTGGAATGAGATATTGTTCTTTATGTTATGGTTTATTTTTTTAACTCCAAACTTGGTTTAGTCTTTCTCTATATACATAAGGAAAAAAGTACAAAGTAAATTCACAAAATTAAGTTATAGTTTTATATTTTATAATTACAAATCTAGTTTCTTATTAAAATATTTTACACACATCTATTTATTCAAATAAATTATACTGTGAATATTTTTTTACTTATTATTTGATTACAAAATTATTGTACTCCCTACTAAGTAAAACAACTTTATTAATAAAGAATTGAATGCCAAATTGAAAGATTACTCAAGTGAGAACTACTATAATATATAGAAATGATTTTTTGATGTATAAATTATTTTCTTTATATGTCATTCAATTTCCATTATCCATTATATTCAAACTTTATAGGGAGATATTGAACATGGGAGCCAACTTTAGGTAAATAAACATTCACATTGTCAAGTTGGACAAACAAAAATTTTATAATCCTAAAATTCTCTTACCTAATCCTCTTTTTAAATATATAATTCAGTTCCATTTATTAAATAAAAGAAAAGGAAATATTAAGAACCTCCTACAATTATAAAAGGTAGTTAACATAAAAAATAAAAAGGCTCCTCATGACAACATACACATATTAATATTAATTGAATCATTAAAAAAATAAAAAGGGATAATAGCTTTACGAGTTATATCATTAAAAAATACCCCTTTCACAATCAAATTTCTACGTTAATTTTAAAAAATATTATTTTATAATTACAATTGTATATTTTTAAGATATATATTTTATGATAATAATTTTTTTTTTTTTGGGAAAATAAGACTAAGTTAGAATTAAATGGACTTGGTGAATTTCATAAAGATTTAACACATTATGACACATTCCAAATATAATATAGTGCCATGCATCAATATAAAAAAACCATGCACCTACTTAAAACTTTTAGTTTTTAATAACATAAAGAGCGTAAAGAAATGTGGAGGTACAAAATAGAGAGCATGAAGGAGATGTATATGTACAAAATAGAGATGTAGAGGAACTTGTCAATGAGAATATTGACCACAAAAATGAAGTGGCTATTTTAATATTTTAAATTTTTTCAATGTACATGTCAAAGTCAAATTAAAAATTAAAAATTTATATATATATTTTTTATGTAGGGACAACATCTCACCAACAACAAGATCCTACCACAAGTAGAAAAACATGGACATTAATTGGAAGTTGCAAGAAATTGTCTTTGATGATAATTTTCTAGATAATATAGAATCAACTAAATTTGAAGAAATAAGGCCATTAATTCATGGATGAACAGTTCAAGATCAAGTAAATTGGGTGATCAAAAATATTATTCAAAGCATATTCTTAAATATATTTTAAAAAAACAAATATATAAGAAATATAGTTCAATTATTGGGCATTAGAAATTCCAAAGAGGTGACGGTAAATGAAAATTATGAACCTTAATCATTATTGCTCAAGATAAATCATGTTGTCTGAAATAATTTGGAAATTTTAAAAAATCACATATTTTAAAATTTTTCATTATTAACTAAAATTTTCATATATTAAATAAATATTAATCATGAATAATAAAAAAGTGGTAACATAAATAATATACAACAAAAAAAACCATATATTTTTGTAATAATAAAATCGTTGTAACAAAAATATTATAGAACAAGAAAAATTATGTATATTTGGATGTGTGAAAATTTAGATACATTTTACTAAGTAAAATTTCAAAAGAATAATGGTTATAAATATTTATAAATAATCTTATTAAATTATTATTTTAGATCTATATTATTTATCATAGGGATCAATTCTCTTTCCACTCTAAAAGAAGTTTGCATATCAAGACATTTGATCCCTCTTGGCTCTTGGTAGATCCAAAGTTAAGATTGCTCGCCATCTTAATTCCCCCCTTTAAATAAATTACATTCCACATGAATACCATGGGTCAATACCATGGGCTGTTTTTATAGTTTATTATTATTTTATTTGATTATTTTTATTTTTATTGTATTTTGGCCTACTTAAAATGTTCATTACATTATGTCAATCTTTTTATTTAATTTACTTTTATTTTTATTTTTATGTAATAATAACAACATTTTAACTGAGAAGTCACCAAAACCTAAATTCAATCTAACTTATTAAAAAGAAAAAACAAACAAATATTATAAAAAACATATATAAAACTATTTACTTGTGGATCTAATGGCCTAAAACATTTCAATCGTTTAACATTTGATCCAATGGCTCAGACATGGATACAGTGGCAACTAGGGGAGTTGTTTTCAAATAAGAACGTCTTACAACGTAATTAACTTCAATATCATTTAATCTAATCTACAATCATGATCAAATTAAATAAAAAAATAAACATAAACATAAAAACAAATGATTAGTCACTTTTTGAGTTCAAAATTGTAAGCCAACACATTGTAGCCATTAATAAATTATTAGATGGCATGACATCATTAACTTTAATACATATGATAAATTAGTTGAGATGAGATGAAATCATTAGCTTTGATACTCACTAATCACTTTAACTTTGTACCTCATTTTATCGCCCCTAAAGCTAAGTGATGACATCATTAGGTTGTAACCTTTTCACTCGCTTCCCGTATATGTTGATGATCTAAGTGATGATAACCACGTATTTAATTAGTTTTCCCTATGTTCATTGATCTAAGTGATGACACCATGAGGCTGCACGCTGTAAGCGTTTCTGTTGAAAATCTAATTGATGACATCACGAGGTTCTCGCTTTAGCTAGCACACAATACTTGTAACAAATTTTTATATGATTTCATTTGGAAAGGTATCGGTTAAATATTTTTTTATGAAGAATATTTATTTATATTTATTTTAGTTTTAGATGAGAGGGTCAAATTTTTTGAGATGCAAAGAGATTTTTTTTTTTTGGCATTTGGTGGATGAGATAAGTTTAGGTTGGTTTAATTTTCTCTTTTAAACATGCTATATTCCACATGAATACCATGGGTCAATACCATAGGCTCTCATAAACGTGGAGATGACTAACCAGTAATTTGACCAAAGTCAAGTTTATCTTTACTACCTAACAAAAATTAATAAAATAAAAATAATAACATATATTACATTACGTTACATCTTTAACACATGTAGAGCTTCAAAATGGATGGGCATCTTCTCTTAGTTGATTATAGTAATGACACATGTTTAGAGGCACACATTTTCGATAGGTATGACATTTGATTTATAGATGGGAGAGTGTATACATATGTAAGGGTTTTCGATGGAAGATGAAGTCATGCCACAAGTTTTTCAAGTGGAAGATCACTTTTTCCCTTTGATGCTTTCACATTTCCGAGTAGAGGGGATCATGCAATCCATACCTTCTGAGAGTAAAGATAGAACCTTGCGGCCATATATGGAAGATTCTCTTTGGTGCAACAAGTCCATCGATATAGTTGGTTTTTTTGATTTGGTAGGCAAGATTGGGTTCTCTTGGGTGAAAAAAGAGGGACACATTGGATCCCTTCGTAGAAGACAATAAATTATTGAGTGATTGTTGGGCAGGGTTGAACTCCAACTGTGAAGTAGTATAGTTTGTTGGTGCATTGTTTCTGAGGAAGCTTATGTGAGTTTCTTTTTGAAATCATCCCACAAGGGTGTGCCTTTGGGTTTTGTGGGTACAAATTATGAGGAATCAAATGGAAATTTTGTTGCCATTATGGCTAATGTGTTGTCCTTGATGTCAACCTAGATGTCAGCTTGACACATAATGTCATCATGGTTTTCTCACATTCTAGTCAAATTTCATCATGATTGAGTGCGAGATTTATGTTCCTAAGCTAGGTCATGGATGGAGGATGATTCTTAATGATTGGAAAGTTGATTACATGAGTCTTGATGATTGCAGAGGAAGTATAAAAGCTTGTACAAGCGTTGTAGAAGATGGGGATGTGTGCCTCAAATTTATGTATTGAGAGGAGAAGGTTTTTGCCTAAAATAAGCTATAGTTGTTGGGAATTACACCTCCATAGTGTGATTATAGGCTCTTAGTCACCGGGAGGCCAATGGAAATGGAACAACTATAGTCTCTCAGACCTATTTATCATCCTAGTGATTGTTCTTACACGTGATGAAAATTAAAAACCACAAGCGAAACAAAATATTTTCCAATGGAATTTGTGAGTGCAAGGTTGAATTGATATGGTCAATAATACCATTCAAAAAATACCATTTATTTTCATGTGGTATTGTTGAGATGAAGTGGCCATAAAAAGGAAGTGAAGTTGATTAGTTTAGGATGTGATTTGAACAACTTGTCTTTCCTTTTTTCAGAACTTGTACTCACATTAGTGAGTTAAGGACTAGGTGATCTCAAAGGTCTTCGTCTGGTAAGCACTATTTTCTTTAACCATTTTTTACAGGAGTGAGGGCCATGAATTTTTTTTTCTTACTTTGATTTATGTATCTTCTTGAATGATGGGGCTTAGATTCTGCATGTGCATCATTGTTTATCCACATATCTTATTTCACATGTAAAGACTAGTTATTTATTGCAGAATGTGAATATGCATAGACCCGAAATTGTTGTTGCAAGCTACGTACTGAATGTAGGTAATTGTGATGTAATTTAAAACTATGTATGGCCCATAATTATTAAATGATGAGCATGAACATTTCTAGAGATCATCATTCGACTGGTAGTTTTGAAGATCACCCTCGATACTTTTACATACATAAGGAAAATATCCATGTTAATTAATTTGATGAAGGATATACATGCCTTTGTGACTAGTCTGCTTGAAGGGAGAGACAACTTTGTATGTCAAAGATCTATATCTGCCTTGGTTCACCACAAGGGTTTCTCTGATCGAAATAGTTAAAAATATTCCTATTATTAGAAAAGTTGTAGGGATTTTATTCACTGACTTATGCTTCACATTGATAATTTGATTGATGAAGTTGATGTTCTTTAGTTTGATGAATTCTTTACTATGATGTTGGTAGAATATTAGTGAAATTTTTTGATAGTATTTGTATATAAATATCACTTAATTTTGCAGGGTTTTGAGACCATTTTGCAGTGACTATTGAAAGGGTTTTGCAAGGACAAATAGGTCTCTTTTCTTGTTACATAATTAAATTATTGTTGTGTATGGTTTTCTCTATTCATATAGTGTGGCATATGACATAGACTGTGTAATATTTGACTAAAAACCCTTTATATCACTATTATTTTATTAGAGAATGGTTTACAAACCTAGGGAAAAGATCAATTTTATGCAGAGATCTAATAGAGGATAATATGCCAGTGAAGAGAAAAGTTGATTGAAGTGTGTCACTTGTATTGAGTATGCAAAGATCCTTTTAATTTTTTCTTGTTTTAAGAGAATACTCTAGCAATCATTTGATTTAATAAAGTGATTATTTGTAAATGTTATATAGTTGATTTTGTATTTTTCTTCAAATATTGCATAGAATATTATAACTGAGGCATTTCAATAGCTTTTTGATCCCTTTATGTGCAGAGATGGTCGAGATCCAAATGAGGTCTATGTCAAAGGCTGGTAGTTTGAGTGATTTTGATAGAGTTATTTGAATGAAAAGGTTTGCAGGATATATGAAGCAGAGGAAGGCAGAAGCTAAGCCATGCATTGATTCAAATCCTTATGCATGATATGTTGTTGCTATCTTTCTTTTGAATTTTGTTATTAAAGCTAGTTTATTTATCATTTGTAATTGTAAACAATATTCATAATTTATCGTGTTATGATGGTATGTTAACGAATTTGTTGGTACATATTCAATTGATTTAGTTTGAGAATATCATCTTGTTCTTACAATAGAGAAGGGTTGGAAGTTTTGTTTGATCAATATTTTGATTAGAGAGAATCCTTTTGTCTATTATGGGTCTAGTTTGATACATTCTTGTAAAGTGGCCTACCAGATTAGTGTTGTTGTAGGTGGTCCCATTCTGAAAAATTATGAAATGTGGGTCACAATAAGTTAGAGGGAGTGGTTTCTTCCTTCCATTATTAGCTGGGGAATTTAGTGTAGGTAGGATCCTTCAGTAGGTAGGATCCTGCGCACTGGAAAAATCCTGCACTAGTGTAATATGTAAAGAATTTTCTTTAATAAGAAGAATACAAAGAAGACAACAACAACGAGGTTTCTCTCCCATTTTCAATTTCCACCTAAAAATATCGTGTCCATATTTGTTGATGTGTTGATGGTGTGGTGTTCTTCTTATGTTTATATACCCTTTTGTTGAATGCTTCTCATGCTTTCTAAATATGTATAGACCTACAACATAATGTGATGCTATTGAAATAATGGTTCAAGAAGACTTTGAAATCAAAATAATAAGTTAAGTAAAAATTGATTGCAAATGAAATACTGATTCACCACCCCCCTCTCAATATTTCTTACAATTGGTATAAGATCAAGACCTTTAGAGGTAGCTTAATCACCAAAAGGGGGATCCAACACAATGACCAGCCAGGATGGATTTTTCTCTACCAGGCCACCTTTGTTTAATGGAATGAACTTCATGTTCTCGAAGGTCAAAATGGGACCATATTTTAAATCTGTAGGAGCTGATGTTTGAGAAGTTGTTGAAGGTGGATGTCAATACCCTGGCTCCATTCCCACATATGATGCATGAAAGAAAAAATATGAGAACAATGCAAAAACAGTAAATACTATCTCAGGAGGACTTACAAAATCTGAATTCATGAAATTTATGTAGTTCGACAATGAAAAATTGATATGGGATAAGCTTGTCAAGAGCTATGAAGGTGTTACTAAGGTAAAAAATCACAATCATATAGAATTCAGTACGGGTCTCTTAAAATGCATGCATGATGAAATCATTTCAAACTTTTTCCTTATAATAGATGACGTTGTAAACATTATGAAAGGGATTGGGGACAAGATTCAGGATCCTACTATTATTGAAAATATATTAAGACTGCTAACTCCTAATTTCAATGCTAAATTTTTAGCCATTGAGGAAATGCAAGACTTGAATCGACTTTCTCTAGAAATACTCCATGGGATTTTGATTGACTACAAAATGAGAACAAAATGGAATACATCAAAGTCAGATAAGTTTCCTTCAAAGCTAATAGTAAAGGAAATCAACAACAAGAACTAGATGATGTTGAATACATTTTAGATGAAGATGAGGAAAATTTTGTTAAGAAACTACAAGTGGGAACTAGTAAATTCAAAGCAAAACTTCCATTAAATGTTTTACTTGTGGAATACTAGGTCACTATGCCGATAAATATCCATATAAATAAAATCATGATAAGAAGGAAAAAGGAAAGATCGTGCCAAACAAAAATGTCAAAAGAAACTTCACTAAGAAGAAAAGTTTTTATACTCATGAAGATAGTGAATGTTATTTTGATGATGACGATGATGACTCTAATCAAGAATACAAAATTACTACATCTTTCTAAGATCAATTCACAAGTGATTCAAATAATTGTGATGATTTAATGGATGTGTGAAGAGAGATCAATAAAATGAGGAATATAAAAAAAAATCAAGAAACGGAAATCAATAGATTGGTCAAAGAAATGTTTCAGTTGATCATTTGTCTAGAAGAATCTAAAAGAGTAGAGGAATTTGTAAGAAAATAGTTTCAAGGAAAACAAAAGAATTGTGAGAATGTATAAGTTCAAACTGTGGGGCTAAGAAAAGGACTTGAGAAAAAAAGGCACATTTGAATCTAAATCTTATATTCACAAAAGGATCTGAAACATTAGAAGAATTTATTAGGGTTTATCACTCTCCATTAATCAAGACAAGCCTTAGATATAATGCAAATAAAAACGACGAAGAATAAAATCTATGATATCTTCTAAAACATGTAATAAGAGCTATGCCAATGTTGTAAAGGGAATCCATTTTCAAGACAACAAGAATCAACAAAATAAGAAAGTGTCAAGCTATATACAGTTGAGGCAACCAAGAACAGAGAGACCTTCTTTCCATAATCAAATACCGAGTTATTCAAGAAGGTACTTCACTCCTATTTATTATTACTTCAATGGAAAATGATTTACTTGTCATAACTTTGGTCACAAGGAAATTCATTATGTAGCTTATGAAATTTTCAAGACTAGAGAAGCAAGAAATAATCATAATTTGAACAAATCAAAGAAGTCTTCCAATAATGATTTCTCTCCTCTTTTGAATGAAGTTGAATGTATTATTTTCAATAATTTTGGACATGAAGAAACTAAATGCAAAATAAATATGATTCCATCCTATCAGCATGAGCAGAGATTAGAGACTCCCAAAATTTGAATAAGAAAAACCACTTCTTCTTCTTAAAAATGTGGTTTAGCCCTATATGCAAGAGATAAAGAGAATCTCTTGTACATTGAGAGTGGTTGCTAAAAAATATACGACATGTGACCAATATAAGTTCGTTTCCTTGATCTGGATTTATGCAGGAACACAACAGAATACACATATAAACATAAATATAAAAATGCAATGGAAATAACACTTCGTTTCATTAATATCAAAGAACTGAAATTTGTTTACAGACATAATGGAAATAAACTAGCTAAGGTGTTGGTAGCTTATCTTTGAGAAGATATGTGGTGGCTACAAGCCTCTGAACTCTATGTTACAATGAGGCTCGAAGGCCTATATATTATTGAGAAATAATTGAAAACCCTAAACATCCAAAAACCTAACCCCGTCGGGGTTAATTGGTACATCAATTTCCTATGGTCATAACTTTGGCATACTATCTTTGTTTGACGCGTATGATACATTGTTTGAAAGATCTATTCGAGGAATTCATCTTTTTTTTGTGAGGTTTGATGCCTAAAAAATGTTACTTAGGGCCTCAAAACTGCTCTGGAAGTTGAGGACCTGAAAAAATACTAAAAATAGTAAATTGTGCTATAATTAAGGAAACTAAAAAACTGAAAGAAACAATGGTGGGGCCCCAAGTGGAAAAGGTGGGTGGCCACCAATATCCACTTGGATCATTCCTCCCCCCTTAGGAATCATTGGTCCCTATTGCGTTGACTTCCTCCATGAGATGAGGAAACTTCTGCTAAACTTGGTCCCTGGTGAACCACTTTCCTTGGTGCAGGAGTTGGCCAGCTTTGAAAAACCGATAGATTTGTATCTTATCCTAGCGAGTGTTCTCGATTTGCATGTCCATGACACAATATGTGGTGGTCTGTTTCATGCATTATGGGTTTAAATCTATTGGTGCTAGTTGTTCTGCAATGTTAGAGGTGTCCAATAGAGGTGGGAAATAGGGCCGAAGGCGGTCCGCATTGAATACTGGATGCAGACCAAGGAATGGTGGAATACTGAGCTCGAAGGCATTTTTCCCTACAACCTTGGTGAGGGTGAATGCCCATATCAGAGTGGGTGAAGCTTGCGGTGGGGTCCAGTGAGGTGCTTCTTCTGCAAATGTAGCAACACTTTTTCACCCACCTAGAAGTGGTGTGGCACCCAATGTTGATCATGTTGTTGCTTGTACTTATCATTGGCTCTATCCAATATGTCATGAACCTGCTGGTGGATGTGCTGAATGTGCTCAATGAAGTTTTTCTCTTTGTCAGCTTCATACTGGACATGAGATGAATCGGCTAGAGTAGCCACAAATGGCATGGCTACGTCAATGGGACATAGTGTTTGGAACCCGAGGCCCATATGAAAGGGGTTGTGGTTGGTTGAGTTGTGGAGAGCCCAGTTATAATTGTGTTGTACATAGGGAAGGCTCTCATCCCATGTGTGTGGATTCTTTTAATTGTACATGCGCAGAATGTGTAAAATCATCCTGTTGATGACCTCTGTCTAGCCATCAGTTTGGGATGGAAAGATGTGAACTTGGTGAGCTTGGTGTCCAACATTGACTAGAGGTTGGACTAAGATGTGCTTAGGAACATGATGTCTCGATATAAGATGATATACTATGGGATTCCAAAGTGCACCCACACTCGTTCAAAGAAGAGTTTAGCAGTGGCTTCTGCTGTGATATTCTTCTTGCAGGCCAACATAATGGGCATCTTCAAGAATCTGTCTATGACCACGAAAACACAGTCGTTTCCATGCTTAGTAGAAGGAAGGCCCAAAAAATAATCCATGGAAATGGATTCCCAAGGTCGACTAGGGGTAGGTAGCAGAGCATAGAGGCCTTTCTTATTGATGGTCTATGTGGCAATGGAGCAAGCAGTGCAAGATATGGTGTACTTCCCAACATCTTATCGAAGGTTTGACCAATAGATATACTTCTGCAATATAGCCACTATTTTCTCGACCTTGAAATTCCCAATGACTCGACTGTAATGTGCTTCCCAAATAATCTTGGCACACTCTCTTGAAGGAACAAAAAGGTGTCCCAGGTGACATAGCAGTGAATCCTAGAGGTGAAAATTTGTAACTTGCGTAACCTCCAAGAGTGTCTTATATGTGTGGAAAAATTCTAGATCACTCTTATAGAGGAGCGGCCAGTCAGAAGTCTCATCCCCACAAGAGTTGAGAACGATAGTTAGTGCCACGGTTGGTGGTTGGATAAGGCATTATGAAACATCATTGGTGTTTCCCTTCTTATACTTGATGTTCAAATGAATGTTTTTCAGATATGTGGACCACTTCTCATGGAAATTTTTTTGCAACTTCCCTTATGTCTGTATGAACTGTAGGGGTCAGTGGTCAGTGTGGATTATCATTTCCTTCCCCAAAATGTAATGCTTCCATTGGTGGTGTGCCTGCACAATGGATCACATTTCTTTATCGTAAGTGGGATACTTGTGGACTGTGTTAGACAATGTCTCACTGTGATATGCCACTGGATGTCCCAGTTCAGTAAGAAATGCCCCAGTAGCATAGTTAGAGGTATCTCTCTTAATCTCAAATGGTTGTTGCAAGTTTGGTAATGTGAGAACTGGGGAAGAGCAGAGGTGATGTTTCAATTCTACGAACGCCTTCTGTTGAGATTCCGACCAAAATAGTTTTGCTTTCGCTCCTCCCTTGGTTATTTTACTCAAGGGCCAAGTGATATGAGATAATCCCAACACGAACATGCGGTAGAAATTAGCAAGACCCTAAAAGTTGCGAAGCTTTATTAGTGGTTGGGGCCATCCAATCCCAAATTACTTGGATCTTGGTTGGATCCTGATGCACCCCCCATTCATCAATAATGTATCCCAGATACTGAACTTGGGTCATGCCAAAAGTGCAGTTCTCCAAATTGGCACACAACTTGTGTTACCGTAGTATTTGGAGGACTTTTCGGATGTGGTGGAGGTGCTCTTCCCAAGTCTAGCTGAAGATGAGGATTTCATCCAAGTACACTACTACAAATGAGTTGGAGAATGACCGCAAGATGTCATCCATCAACCTCATGAAGGTTATGGGAGAATTCTTCAATGCAAAATGCATGGCCAGCCATTCAAAAATTCCTTCCTTTGATTTAAAGGCAGTATTCCACACATTGTAGGGTTCGATTGATACCTGGTGATACCCAGACTTCAAGTCAATCTTGCTGAAATATTTTTCCCCTTTGAGTTGGTCTAGAAGGTCATCAATCTATGGGATCGGGTACCTATTCTAGATAGTGATCTTGTTCAATGTCTGATAGTCAATACAGAGTCTCCAATTCCCATCCTTCTTTTGCATGAACACGACCGGGCTCTCACAGGGAGATCAACTCAGCCGGATGTGACCTTTCTATAGCAGCTCCTGAATCTACCTCTTGATTTCATCGCTCTCCATAACAGAGCACTGATAGATCGGTCCATTGGGTAGCAACAAACTTGGGGTCATACCGATGGGGTGCTTGTCTTGACAGTGCAGAGGCACCCCTGTGGGTGAGGTGAAGATGTCCCCGTACTCCTCCACTACCTTGTCCATTTTTTTTTGTCATGCGGAGGAGCCCTATCTAGAGGTTGTGGCCACATCCTTCTTCTTTCCCTGGGGGTGGATCATTAGGGAAAAAAAATTTCCGGTTTTGGAAATGACATTACTCCTTTTTTTTGTAGTAACCAAAGAGATAGTAATAGGCAGTTGTACCTCTGGTATCGTATACAACTTATTGCCCAAAGTAACAATAACAGCGCGAGGCCGGGACTCATACACAACATGTCACTTCCAAAACTATGGTTGGCCTAATAATACATCACAAACATCAAGAGGATAAATTTCACATAATACCTCATCTGTGAAGGGCTTGATGCTGTAGGGAAGGCAACACTACTGGCTGACGCGAAGATCTCATCCTTGGTGAAACCACTCGATGATGTACAGTTCTGGGTGTGTTGTCGTTGGCAAGCCCAAATTATTCATGACCTTTGCTGAAATGAAGTTCTTATGGCTCCCATTTTAAAAAATGAACTATAGAAGGGAACCGTTTACCCACATCTGAGAGTGGAAGAGACGCTCCTCCTCCTCTGGATCTTCCAGTTCCTCTTTCTAGATCTTTCCAGTGGCAATGGTGGCGTTGGGATCTACATCAATAATATGCTTCCATTTTTCATTCCCCTTGTCGGATTCTGATTTAGAGTTGGAGCGTGCATCCGATTCAGAAGCCCTCATCTCGGACACCAGTGACTGCTTGGCCCGACACTCACTTGTGTTGTGAGTGGAGCTCTTATGGAACTTACACCACTTTCCCATGTCCTTCTTTGGCTTCATGGGGTTTTTCTTTGCTTGCGGCTTCGGTATGTTATCTTGGGCCACCATGCCTTGGCTTTGTTCTTTGTTATGTTGTTTGGGGGCATCTTTCCCTTGCTTTTGATTCACAGATCCAAAGTCTCACTTCTTCTGTTTTAATTTCTGATCAATCTTGGCAACATATCGGTATGTCATACCAAGCGAGGAGATGTCAAAGAACTCCATTTCCTACTGAATGTATTTTTGCAAACAACTGCAGTACTTCAACACCAAATTTTTCTCCGAATATTTGATACCCAAATTTGTGCGCAGGGTATGGAACAAATTTGTCAGCTCATGCACATCTTGATCCCATTGTTTCCGTAACATAGTCCATTGTATGTACTTGTCCTCATATCTCTGCATGGGATAATATTATTCCTTGGTTTCATCTTAGAAATAGTTCCAAGTGGGTACGACAGAGAACAAAGAGGGCTCCCCCTCATCCTTTTTCTCACAGTAGGTTTCTCACTAGTCCTTGACATGGGGGGTATCTTTGAGGAGTGCAAAAATAATATTCTCCCGATCGGAAAAGTCATGAAACAAGAAATATCCTTCTAATAGATTCAACCATATGTTTATGACATTTACATCTATTTTTCCCTCAAATATGGGAATGTCAAAGTTTAATTGTACCTTAAAATAATTTTTTCCTCTAGAGTGGTTGCTAGATGCGGATGCGCCGCTAGTGGGCAGTTGTTGAAGGATCTGAACAAAGTTATCCATCATCACGTTCCTTTGTTTTTCAAGGGCCTCCTAGAGCAATATTTTGATAGGATCTCCTACTCTCCCATATTTATTTTTTTCCCCATGGGTGGCCATCGGGGTTTGCGAGGCTGATCTTGCAAAGGTTCAACCCAATCAAGACCTAACTCCTTATACCTCGACCTCGTTGGGGACATGAAAAGAAGGATCAAGAAGGAGCAGACCGCTCTAAGACCACTGATCTGGATTTATGCAGGAATGCAACATAATACACATATAACCATAAATATAAAAATGTAGTGGAAATAACACTTCATTTCATTAATATCAAAGAACTGAAATTTTCTTATAAACATAATAGAAATAAACTAGCTAGGGCACTGGTAGCTTATCTCTGAGAAGAGATGTGGTGGCTACAGGCCTCTGAACTCTATGTTACAATGAGGCTCGAAGGCCTATATATTATTGAGAAACAGTGGAAAACCCTAACCATCTTAAAACCTAACCCTAGGATATGAAACACTAGAATATGGGCCCCTTCGAGGTAAATTTGTACATCAATTTCCCAGGGTCATAACTTTGGCATACTATCTCCATTTGACACACATGATACATTGTTAAAAAGATCTATCCGAGAAGTACAAATAATAACTATTTGGTTTGATGCCCAAAAAACGTCTTTTAGGGCCTCAAAACAGCTCTGGAAGTTTAGGACCCGAAAAACTGCTAAAAATAGTAAACTTTGCTATAATTAAGGAAACTGAAAAACTGAAAGAAACAATGGTGGGGACCTAAGTGGAATAGGTAGGTGGCCACCAATATCCACCTGAATCATTCCTTAAATGAAATTAATAAAGAATATAATGTCTTGTAAAAAATCACCTGCTATTATTAAAGGAAAAGGATATGTGATTTTAAAAGAAAGAAGGAAAGTTGAGAATGTATTTTTTTTTTATGGATTAAAACATAACTTCTTGAGTGTCATTCAAATTTGCAATGAGGGCATGCAGTTGTCTTCAGGTCGAATAATTTCTTAGTCAAAGAATTGGGAACATGTAAAACAATAATCAAAAGAACCAGAACTCCAGACAATGTATACATCTTAGAAGGAGACAATGAACATTTCTTCTTGAGAAAAACTAAATAAAGTTGGCTATGGAATAAGAGGTTGGTATTAGTTCCAATAAAATATATAAACTAATCAAGAATAAATTTATTCGCAACATTGCAGACATCATACCACCAGAAAATAACATCTGCAAATCTTGTCAATTTGGTAAGCATTCAAGAGTTCAATTCAAGGATAAAGAATTCTCTTCAGGTAAACATATTGATTTGATTTATACATATTTATGTGGACCAATGAAGAATAAATATCCACGAGGGGAGAATTATTTTATGTTGGTAATAAATGACTACACTACAATGTGTTTGGTTGGTTTATTGGAATTTAAAGATGAAACGTTTCAAAAGTTCAAGATATTGAAATTTATGGTTGAAAATGAAATGGATTTAAAAATCAAATGTCTTAGGTTTTATAGAGTGTAACACCCTCCTCCCACATATACCCAAGTAACTGGCCAACCGAGGTGAACATGTGACAAAGAGTTACTATGATCTGATTCAACTCCCTATGTTTTAGTTAAGGATTTGGAATCGATGAAACACAACAACAAAAAGCTTTTGCACCTACTATAGGACACCCAGGAGCCATCCCAACCTTCCAGAAGGCTAGCCCCTGAATCAAAATGAAATTTTAATGCACCAATCCCCAAGTCGGTCCCTTGATATGGGAAAGCATGTGATTGGAAACCTCCAGTCACTCATAAAATATCGGTATGCATGCGACTGTGGAATTTTCTAGGTATTTATGAGCCTGTGACCCCGATTTTTGTACCAATTTTTTCAAGGCTAGGGACCAGGTCACTACCCATAACTAAATGACACTTCTAGAAATGAAAGATAACAACAAAATAATGATGTAAATGCAATCACTTGAACAAGGACTTGACTCGACCCCTACTAGCCATGAGATGAATTTTGTTAAACATGTCACAAATTTGTAATCTACAGGTTTAAACAATAGATTTGAGCATAGGGTCTCATACTTATCTTAGAATTGCTAAGAACTATTGTTTCCTCATCACATTAGCTACATTATCATCTATTAGGTCATAGATTCATTGTTCATTCATTTACAAATCAAAAAATTATGAGAGCCATACATCATCACTGTCATAGAACACATTCATAACTAACATATAAACGACATAAATGAAAAGCATACAACGACCATATAAGCCACATAATAACAACCATATTTACCCATCAATACAAAAGGAAAATATCTCTTATTTCCATCAGTAAAATTTAACCACGTTTAGGACTTCCAGGTACCACTCGACCATACACATGGCCCAGCCAAATCTCTCTTCAAACAATCAGGCTCGTGCCATATCACAAGAAAGAATGTCGGATCTCATTAAAAAAATCAATCAAAACAAAACCATGGTTTCTAGAGGCCATACCACCTCAAACCTCAACCAGTGATTCCACCTCACAGTTGGAAATTGCAATCCATCATCAGATTGCTCTCCACCCAAGATGTCTAGGGGTCTAGAGCGTTTTTTCCAACCAAGGCTCCAGGACAAGTAACTCAACCCACAACTGCTGCCGGGCTCTAGAGAATTTGTCCACCAATGATCTAGGACTAGTAACTCAACCCACCAAGGGCTTCAGATCGTTTGTACAACCAAGGCTCCAAGACTAGTAACTCAAACCAAGCTGACACAAGGCTCCAAAGCATTATCCAATGAAGGCTCTAGGGACTAGTAAATCAAAACACAACTAAAGGAACATGAAAACTAGCCAATAAAAAAAACAATGAAATGAACCCACAACACCATGGCTATCCAATAAATGGAAAGGCTAGGAAAATCCATTGCCAATCCAAGTAGTCCTCCATGCCAATGATAGATCATGACTAAGAAACCACATGCCTGTGGCATGCATGCAAAAACTAGTGAGGAAAACATACATGCAATTTGGTACTTACAAGAAAAACCAATTGTAGTCATTGATCCGGATGTCCTCTTGTGCTTTCCTACTCTTCCCTTTCCTTCTTTCTCCAAAACTCGAAGTATGCCATACCCTCCAATGGTGCTCCAAGAAACTATAAGTTTTCAAGAGTATGAGTATGAGAGTGAGAGAGAGAGAGAGAGAGAGAGAGAGAGAGTAGAATGAGAACTCCAAAACTAAAGGGACAAAATTTTGTGAAATAATCCTCAGAAGCCTTTTTATTAATGAGGCCTCTATTTTCTTCATTTTCCATTAATTTCCTTCATTTTCCTCCTCACATGCAACCTGTGACCTTTCACTTCCCTTTTCTCCTATTTTCCATTATTTTCATAAATAAATTCCAATAAATGCCACTTTTCCTTTCCAAAGCCTTAGCCATTTCCTTTTCCAATTTCCATAGCCATAATAAGCCATATGTACACCCACACTAGGATGTTTTCCCCAACATTTAGCTTGGAATATGTGTCCCATGACCATGGCTACTATTTTTCATTTACTAACTTTTATTACATGGAATTTCCACCAGGGCTATTACATAACCCTCCCCCTTTGGGGAACACCATCCTCAGTGTTCAACGACACCTACAACCAACAAGAATGTTGTAAGGAAAACATACTTCCTATGGATATTTATAACTTATCTCATTGCAATATTCACAATGATAAACCTACTAAGAATAAAACCAACATGACAACATGAAAATTATAACATCATAATAGCATGACACCCATACCACTTATTGGAGCTTTATAACATAGCTCATGGTAGTATTTACATCCATATACATATGTACATCTACCAAAACACCATACCAAGCACACACCAAAGACGTATACCAAAACCCATGCCAAAACATTCGCTCAACCAATGACGAAGGAAGGATACATAGCCTGCATCTGATCCACTATCTCCCATGTAGCTTCATTGGGCCCAAATTGCTTCCACTACACTTTAACCTACTCTATTGCTCAGTTTTGAAGCCTGAGTGACTTTCTCTAAAAAATGCAATGATGTTCCAGCTATAATTCTCCTTCTGGAGCCACCAACGATACAGAAAAATCAATCACATGATCAACATATTTAACATAGTTTTTAAGAAAAGACACATGGAAAAAATCATGGAATTTTACTTTCGAAGGAAGTGAAAGTCGATAGGCTACTGTTCCAATCCTCTAAAAAATGTTGAAAGGTCCAAAAAACCGAGGTTCCAACTTGGCACATGATCCAATCCTCAAGGATATATTCTTGGGATTGATGTGCAAGTACACTTTTTCCCCAACCTGAAACTCCTTAAACAACTTGTTATGATCTGCATGACTCTACCGCCTATCATGTGTTGCTTTCAAATTATTCTTGATTACTTCCATTACCTGTTCCATCTTTGCTAACATATCTAGTCATATCAACACCCTGTTAACTGGATCACTCCAAATGATGGGAGTATTGAAACTCTGCCCATACAATGCCTCAAACAGACTCATCCTCAAACATTTCTCATACCCATTGTTGTAAGTGAACTGTACCAGTGGAAGAAACTCTTTTCACTTTCACTACTGATGCATCACATACATCCTCAACATGTCCTCCATTATCCACTACAAGGAAAATACCCTCTATGGGGGGTTATAAAGGAGATTTTAGTGTTATAAAATTGGCTAAAATTGTCAAAAAAGCATTTTCTACAACATTCATTTTTGGTAACAGGGATTTTGATGGAGCTTCTAACAGAACTTTAACATAACTAAAAAATATTGGGCGGCCATAGGTTTTTACACATGTTTTTCTCATCGGTGAGCGCATAATGTGTGAACGTACCTGTGTGTTTTACCATGTACGGACCGGTACTATAAAAATACCAAGCACCGGGATGGAAAACAAATTTTAGATGCCCCAGGGCATTTAACAACATCCCAGTGCATGTCACAAACAAAGATGCACTGGGCCGATGGAAGGTGCATGCACCGGTGTCGTTAAGGTGTAAAAACAAACCAGGCCGTTTAGGTTTTAAAATGCACCGAGATGTTAAGTTATAAAAATGTAATGACATGTTAAAGGCAAACTGTACCGGCGCATCCAATGCCTATTCGATTGCCCAGGTGGTAGTCGTTGATAAAATGCACAGGGCATTCTAATTAGTATTGATATTTGTGAAATGCCCATAGGTCATAGAAATGCACTAGTGCCAATATCATACAAATGCACCAGTGTGCAATAACTAACACACACAAGTGTTCATCTTCTATTTTTTAGAAACATCGACCTGTGACAGTGCAATTGTTGTAATTTTTAAAAATTCATTATTCATCAAATTTCGAGACATATATTATAACAATATTCATATCAATTATTTTTTTATAAGTGCATTTGAATGTGATGTTTGGATTATTTTTTTATAACGTATCATTAGCTTTCGCATCTCTTCATTATAATATTTAATCATCCATATATTTAATGTGTGGTGTAAAATTTCACAGCGAAAATGGAAAACACAATAGAATAAATTAAAACATATTTTAATATATATATATGTGTGTGTGTGTGTGTGTGTGTGTGTGTGAACAAGACACTCTTTGTCATACAAAATGGGATAGTTATTGGTATCCCTTTGTCTTTCAATTGGGACACTATGCCCATTACGTTAAACAAAATGTCTGATTTCACAAACAAATATTTCAAAAAATATTGTGTCTTTCTTTGATATCAAAACATTTTGATCATCATTCTTCGCTGGAACTGTTTTCACTGCTCGAGCTACTTCCATGACTTGGGTTATTTGGAGGAATGTTTTGTTCATTGTGTTGATTGCTTTCTTCTTCTTTAAATTCCATCTACAAACATAAAAATAAAGTGTAATGAGTGTATATACATTGGTGAGAGTAATGAAAATTTCAATATTAAATAATATACATCAATGTAAATCGAAACGAAATGTACCATAGCAAGAGTTGACTCGTGAACTATACACATTCTTTAAAAACCAAATTTCATGCCATCTCTCAACAATTCATTTGTTGGCGTAGTTACATACTTTGTTTCCTGCAAGTTTTATACCCCATAACAGATCATAGGTTTAATATAAAATATCTTTTTGTTCTATTAATCATAGATGAAGCTAAGTAAAACAATATAGATGCTTACAAATTCCACAATTAATTTCTGATATGCCAACATATACTGACAACCCATATTTAACCCAATGTCAATCAATTCTTCTAATTTTTCTTCTTTGTATGTTAGCACCTATTTGAATACATTCAATGATTATTTTTGTAAAAGAACTTAAAATATACAAAAACGAAATCTAGTTAAGTTGTTATAAGGAAGTAACAATTACTCACAAACATAGATATCAACCATTTTCTTCCTTGTCATCTTGTTTTATGTGTTGAATGGGTGCCATTTTCTTTTCTTTTATGCAAGAAAATACTTGAAAATTAATATTTAATTCTAAATTGTTTATTTTTTGTACCTAATAGAAAACTTCAATGATTACATATTACATTTGAAACACGTTGTTGTTGAGATGGCTCCTTGTGCGACGCAATTATGTCCATTTCTTTGACCATCTCCTTGTACACCTTTTTGGACTTTCCTATTGGCATATTTTTGATATCAACTCATTCATCCTTTGATATTTTCTTAATATTCTTGAAAATGTAGCATGACAATAAACTATTTAATTTTTATATTGATATATTAAAAGTAAATATAACAAAAGTGATATTTATAAATGATTTCTTTGTAGTAATATATACATATAATTCTAGAAAAACGTTTAAAGAGATATTTCTTTTTCAATTCTTCCTTTTTGTTTTTGTACATTTTTGCTATTAAAAGTCTGACATGTCTCATTGACCAATTCTTTGGAAACTCATCTTGTAGTTTAAATAAAATTTGGTCCTTCGAATCACTGGATTGATTTTTGTATTGTAAGTGGAAAGAACGTCTATACATTCGTTCCACTAGATCCCTCAAAGTTTTGTAAAAGTTTTTCCCCTTTTCATTAATCTCCAACACCACTCGAGATGAGCTAAGGAGCAATTCATTTTCATTTTCATGTTCTATTTTTTTCTTTTCTTAGAAAAACATTCCTTTTCTTTTCTGTTGGTCCCCGTAGAATATTAAACATGTCTGAATTAATAGATTGTTTGAAGCATGTTATCTTAAATTTGTAAGTATATTATTAATGAAAATTAAAAAAAAAAAACTCATATTGGATCGATAGTATTTTTTCATTCCCCTGATTCATCCTTCTGCAATGTTTCCGTCAAGATTTTATACTCTTCTGGTCTTAGATCAGAAATAACCTTATCGAGCTTCATCATTTTGTGGCTCTGCATGATACACACGAAACAATACATATTCGTTAAACTTACATATAGTTCATAAGTAATAATTTTTGTAAAGAATTTACAAAGAACTTGCCTTTTTTTCTTTTCTAGGTGTGTTATTAGTATTCTTGTTACTTGAACTCTTGTCAGCCATTTCTTTATCAATATGAAACTTGTATCATTCAATAATATATCTTATAAATAAATCACATACTTTTCAGGTAAGAAAAAAATCAAGAAAACAGTTCACCTTTTGCAAAGTACACACCAACATGGTGCGGTAGGTTCTTATAAATGCACCGCCAATACATTATAAACACAATACGATGCTCTTTGTCAACAAGGAGACCCGATGTGTTATATTAAAATCGGTGCACTAATTAACACAAATATAAATTAATAAAAAAATGTTTTTATCAAATAGTGTTTTTTGTCAGTACCCACCCGATGTGTTATACTACAATAGAGCACTGGTGCACTATTTTAAATAGTGCACACCGATTAAAAAAAACTGTTTTTTTTAAATCGTGCAAGGGCCGACATGGATTTGAATCCGACTCTGCAAGTGGTCACATGGGTTAGATGTCATACGCCTATATATATAGTAATACAAATCCTATAAATCTTAAATAAAAAACCCTAATTGTGAAGTCACATAAACAAGAATAAGCAAGGGTTTAACGTAAGAATGGGTTTTTTTTTTTTTTTAATGCACAGTAAAATTTAAAATTTTTACTATGCATGTATTAAATCTAACAGAAACTGTAAAAAAAATTATTACAGTAAAATTGTTACAGTGTTTTTCTTTGAATCCCCAAATGTTTCAAATTCTGATTCTCTAAATAGTGTTGTTGTTTGAAAGTATTTTTCTGCTCCATAGTGCTCTCGTGCTCTCTTGGTCCAGGTATGTCTCTCGTGCAAATCCCTTGCTGAATTTTTTTTCAAAAGTAATGAAATAATGAATATCTTTTACTATTTAAAGAACTTTTTTTATGAAATTAGATTTCTAAAAATAATTTACCGCCCATTTTTCAATTTACCGCTCTTTTTTCACTTCAAAAAAATAAAGTTTTGTTTTTTTTTCTTTTTCAATATTCGGTGTGTTTGTTAATAACACCCATTAATAAAAACTGCACGAGTGCACAGTAACTAAAACGTACTCGTATAGTTAACTGTATATTAGCATCGATAACAATAAGTCCATTTTTAATGCACCTAAATTACTTTTAGGTATGTACACCAAACTTTATTTTTTATTTTGCTCAAATGAAAGGAGAAAATATCATAATTATATCAAATGGATAATTATTCAAAATCCATCTCATTCCATAATATTTCTCAAAGTCCATTGAAAATTTCTCCCTATCCATCTCCAAATGTATTTACTTCAGATTTTATTTATATTTTCATTATCTAATTGATTTTATTTTTTTTATCCATGTCAATTAGCTGAATAAAAATAATGTATACAAATTTATAGGTTCATGCATATTCAGAATGAAATTCAGATGCACAAAATATTCAAACAACTCCAAAACATCAGAAGCTCTTATTAGGAGCAGCATATCGCAAGGCGCAGTTGGTAGATGAAAATGGACAACCGCTTCACCCTGCCAATTCTAACATGCCATCTTCTAGCCATAGTCCTAGGACAATGATGGTAATAATAATTGTTTGGTATAATGTAATTATTTCAACATCAAACAAATTAATCATGGATTTTTGACGAGCTTACTAATTGATATCATCGATTTTTTACTAATCATGTTCAAATATATTTTTTGAAATTATTAGGATTTTAGGGATGATGGGAGACCTACCTACCATATTTTTTTGCACCCCACGACAATGTCAAATCGAGAGAAGGCTGAATTAAGTTAAAAAATATGAGAGTAACAATACCAAGAATCGTTGTATCAACCACCTATTCATTTCCCACTACGTCCAGATTCACCAATTAGGAATGACTACAACAATAGTAATTATTGACAAGATGGAAATGGGTGCAATGAAATAGAGGTTGGTATGGATGAATACTTAAGTGATACGATTGGCATGGAGACAATGTTGTTAGATGCATTCCAGAATGACGATCAACTAGGGGCTGATGCTCATATCATTGATACCTTTTTCGAAAGCCTTAAATTTTCTTCCACCACCCCTCTCTTTGGACCTGACGGTCAGTCAATGTCTACCCAGTTGGGTACAACGATGTTATTGTACAAAATGAAAGCAAATTTTGGCTTGCCAAATGCATGTTTCTCATAAATTTTGAGGTAATTGACCATCAAGTCCCTTATGTTTTGAGAAATACAATCACACAATGAACATTAAAAATGATCAATTTTATGAACATTAATAATTATCGGCATTAGTGTACATTTAATATTTTCCATGAACAACTACAGGTTATTCAAAGATAAGGTTCTTCTGAGTGATCATGTCTTGCCCGGTAGCTGTAAAGAGGCAAAGAGATTGTTGAAAATGTCGCATGTTGAGTACATATCATATCATGCATGTCCAAATGATTGTATTATATATAGAGGAGGATATTCAAAAAAATAGATATGTCCAAAATATGGGCATGATAGGTATGATAAATAAAAAAATAAGGGTATATCACGTGGTCCTCCTTTTAAGATATTGAGGCACGTGCCTATAATCCCAAGGATTCAAAGGCTCTTTCATTGCAAATAATTAGCTATGTTGTAGGATGGCATGCTTCACACAAAAGTGAGTTGGGATTTATGTGAATACCAACAGATTCAATAGCCATGAAGGTTTTATAGGATACATGGCCCAAAAAATTCAAGGATGAAGTACAAACTCTACGACTCAGCATAGCCATGGATGGCGTCAACCCATATTCCCTCCAGAACACGAAATATTATTTTTGGCCTGTAGTAGCGATCAATAAAAATATCCCCCCATGGTTTTCAATGAAGAATGAACATCTTATGTTGGCTCTCATAGTCCTGGTAGAAGACAAGTGAAGAATATGGATGTCTACTTACAACTACTGGTAGATGAATTGAAGGAATTATGGGATGAGATAAATGTATACGATGTATGAAGACCCGTCACAGCAGAGAGGAATTTTACAGTGTATGTCATATGTGCTTACATGACACATGATTATCCATGCTTAGGATTTTTCTCTCGTAAATTACATTTTTATTGATTTTATTATATACGTAACAATATTCTTTCACATATTAGTTATTTAATTTTTTGTAATTGTTCTGATCTTCATGAGATTATTTAACGTGCCATGCATATTGTATACAATAATTTCGCAGGTCTTGTAACAAAAGGGTATTATGGATGTAAATGTTGTGAACATTCTCTGAAAGCTAGATGGTCCAGTGACCTACGAAAGCCAGTGTATGACTACCCAAGGTATTCCTCCCATAATAACACCCTTACAGAAGAGAAACATCCATTTTTAATGGTAAACGAGAGAGAACCCAAAGGCTTGCAATAATGACACCAGTTGAATGGCTTGAATAATATGAGAGAGAGAAGGAGAAGGAATTCGTAGAAATGTTCGATTCAAATGGGGAGCCTATGTTCGATGATGTAGAATTACGACACCTATGTTGAGAAATTTCCGATTGGGATGAAAGGGAAATATATATTTTATAACCTCCCATATTGGGAACATCTTAGGATTACCCACTTATTAGATCCCATGCATATATTTAAAAAAAAATCATCTTCTTTATGGAGGCACATATCATCAAAAAAATGTGACACATTGGCTGTCAAGAAAGATCTTATTACTTGAAAAACTAAAAAGAAACATTGTCCAAGACGATTAGAAAGTACAGGATCAGAGGTGGCCTATCCCTCTAATTGGTATTTCAAAGAAGGTGATGTCCCATGGATTTTAAAAAAAGATGATATTTCTTTGGCAAAGGAAGTTATAATGCGTGTGAGGGTTCCATCTTCATATAGGTCTTCACTACGACATTGCTTCACCGTGGATGACCATTTTTCAGGGTTCAAATCGCATGAAAATTTGAATCTTCTAAGAGTACATATAATTTCAAAAGCATGATTTTATTATTTGTTATACTAATAAATTTTATCGCATGTAGGGATAATAAAACATAACTAATTTTTTATATTATTGCATGTGTTTATAACTTTGCATTGTCATTATCTTTTGTTCATGTGTGGGTGTGTGAAACATGACTTCCCCTAAGACCTAGGACGTGCCATATCTAAATTATCTGCATTTTTATGTTCGATCACGTCAATGGAGATTCATGTGGCTAGCATTCCACGGTGGCACCAAGAGATATTTGAGATTGTTTGTATGTTTGAGAAGGAACCACGAGCCAGTTTCATGGACTTGCAATTTCATCTTCTAATCCACCTAGTAGATGAGGTTGAATTAGTTGGGGTGGTTTCTTGTCATTGGATGTTCTTCTTAGAGAGGTACATGAAGAAATTGAAAGGTTTTGTTCGACAAAGGGAAAAACCCGAGGGGTCTATGGCAGAGGGGTACATATCGTATGAGTCTTTCTATTATGCTAGTGAGTACATCAAGAAGATCAACACATATTAGGTGCGGTGATTTGGGATGATGAAAGGGATGAAGACAAAAGAGAAGGGGAGCTTCTCCAAACGAATGGAAAAGTGCACTTGATAAAGAGTAAGTGACTTATATTTTTTCAAATTTACACAAAGTAAACATTCACGTTGAACTTCGATATAATGTATATTTTAATCTCATATGTACTATATATCAGTTTGATTTCATCAACGAATGCATAAATTTAAGAAATAAATAAATTCGTTCTTTACAATTCCGAAGTGACACAACCGTGGGTCGCATTGTACGAACAAAAGAGGATGGAATGGGATAGCGACAGAAAAAAATTTAGACAGTTGAATGGTAGAAGTGCGCCTTATCCTGATCAGTTAAAATAAAATATGCTAATTATATGCCCCAACATTTGGGTTTCTCACAAATTCAGAGAGAACATTAGGGGAATTTTGAGGTCTAAAATGGGCCTCATAAGGAAATTATAAAATAATAGTGGAAATAATAAAATAAGATTTGATTACATCATCAAAATTTAGAGGGAAAAAATAAAAAAACTACTTTTTAAACTTGTATTTTCAACTTATCTCCAAAAGTTTTTACGCAAATTTCTAGTAGGAGTACTCATTGGATGTAAAATTTAATTCCTCATTCAAGGAATACCCATGTTGCACACTTTTGATGGATCCTGCTACATGAAAAATGAGAAATAAATGAAAAATATGATTGCAATCATGTTTTTTCATGTATTTCTCAGTTTTCATGTAGCACGATCTATTGAAAGTATGCAACATGGGTACTCCTTGGATGAGAAATTAATTTTTTCATCCAACTAGTACTCCCGCTTGAAATTTGAGTAAAAACATTAGGAGATAAGTTGAAAATACGAGTTGAAAAAGTAGTTTTATTATTTTAGTATTTTTTAATCTTCTTACCCTTTTACTTAAAAAATGGTGAATCATCCCCCATGGTTGACATCATCATCTTGAATACTATTGTTTCTTATAAAGTTTATTTTTGTTGTACATTTTTCTTAGGAGGTCCATTTTAGACCTCAAAATTCCCTTAATGATATGGTGCAACCGGTCTTTACCCGCATGCTGAAGAGGATGCACTAAACATAGGGATTAGGTAAAAAAACTCAGTAATAATCTATTTATGTACATTTTAATCTTAATAATGCACCTTTGAAATGTAAAATCTATATTTCATATTTTAACAGTTGGGTTATTATAATACACATGACACTATGATTTTTTAACTTTTTATAGGTGCATTTGTTCCCATCTATGTGGGCATATGGACACCATTTTCACACAAAAAATTCCAATGATGGAAACATGACACAAGACTATGGAGTGGAAGTCCATTTCCATCAATCTAGTTGAGCTAGCCACCGTGATCAAAACCTAGTAAGAGGGACATTAGGTTACGTCGGAAAGATACAAGAGATCATTGAAGTGGACTTCTCTTCTTTCCAATGTGTTATTTTAGGTGCAAGTGGTGGGACACCTAATTTGATGAGAATAATGTAAAGGAATATCATGATAGTAGGTTGATATGTATCAACTCTAGAAATATGTGGGATGAAGCTAAGGAGCCTTATATTTTCCCCAAACACTGCAACTAGGAGTTTTTTTACCCAGATGTGTTGGATAGGGATTGGTGGATTTTATTGAGACATGAACTGAGATCAAAACATATTTTCAATAATACTAGTGTTATCATGCCAAGCGAGCTAGAAGATAATGAGGGTGATCATGAGAACAGAGAGTGATATGGTACATGTGTTATTTCATCATTTATACTATTTAAGATGGCTATTTATGAAGATGAGGAATTAACCTTATAACTGATACTCTTTTTTTCGAAACATTATAATATGTATTTTGAATTAATTTGTTTGCATTATGTTAATGTTAAAATCATTTCACTTGATAATATGCAATTATGTTGATCTAAAAAACAATGCAATGTATCAAGTTATCTTTTTTTATGTCAATTCCTCATCTAGGTGGATATTGGTGGCCACCCACCTATTCCACTTGGGGTCTCACCATTTCTTCTTTCAGTTTTTCAACTTCCTTAATTTTAGCACAATTTACTATTTTTAGCAGTTTTTCGGGCCCTGAACTTTTGGTGCCGTTTTTAGGCCCTAAACGATGTTTTTTGAAAAAACTGGGAGCAACATGGAAGTTCCTTTGATGTTTCTCACATCAAAAGTTGTATTCCTTAGATAGATATTTCTAACGAGGTATTTTTCACGTCAAATGAAGATCATATGCCAAAGTTGTGTCCCCGGGAAGATTGATGTACCAATTTACCAAAATGGGGCCCGTAGTTTTGGCGCTTCATCTCCTAAGGTTAGGTTTTTGGATGTTTATAGTTTTGTATTGTTTCTCAATAATAAATAGGCCCTAGAGCCTCATTGTAATATAGTTCAGAGTCCTATATATGCCACATATCTTCTCATAGATAAGCTACTAGCGCCATAGCTAGTTTATTTCCATTTTGTCTGTAAGCATATTTCGGTTATTTGTTATTAAAGAAATGAAGTTTTATTTATGTTGCATCTCTGTTTTTATGTGTATTTATATATTTCATTGTGTTCCTGCATAAATCCAAATAAGTGGTATTAGAGTAGTCTTCTCTTTTTTGATCCTTCTTTTCATGTCCCCAACAAGGTTAGGGTATAAGGAGTTAGGGCTGATCTGGTTGAACCTTTGCAAGATCAGCCTCGCAAATCCCGACGATCACCCATGGGTGTAGAAAAGAAAGATGAAGGAACAGGAGATCCTATCAAAATTTTTATCAAGGAGGCCCTCAAGAAATAGAGGAACACGATGATGGACAACTTTGCCCAGATCCTTCAACGGTTGCCCACCAACAACGCATCTACATAGAACAGTCGCTCTGGAGGTGCCACTCCTTTTAAGGTACGAGTAAACTTTGAAATTACCATATTTGAGGGCCAAATAGATGCAGATGTCGTAGTTAGATGTTTGAATCTATTAGAAGGATATTTCTCGGTTCATGACTTTTCCAACCGAGAGAATATTATTTTTTCACTCCTCAAAGTTGTCCCCCATGTAAAGGACTGGTGGGAAACCTACTGTGTATGGCCAAGAATATGAACCCTCTATATTCTTGGCCATACACACTTGGAATTATTTCTGAGATACCATCAAGGAATAATATTATTCCGTGGGGAGATATGAGGACATTTACATATAATGGACTACATTGTAGCAGCAAAGGGATCAAGATGTGCATGAGATGGAGAATTTGTTCCATACCCTATGCACAAAGTTGGGTATAAAATATTCAGAGAAACATTTGGTGTTGAAGTACCACAGTTGTCTACATAGATACATTTAGGAGGAAATGGATTTCCTCGACATCTCCTCTCTTGGTATGTCGTACGGGTATACTGCCAAGATTGAGCAGAAATTAAAACAAAGGAAGTGGACTTTGGATCTGTGTATCAAAAGCAAGGGAAAGGTACCCCCAAACCATATAAAAAAGGGCAAAGCCAAGGCATGGAAGCCAAAGACAACCTGCCAAAGGTGCAAGCAAAGAAAAACACCGTGAAGCTGAAGAAGTACATAGGGAAGTGGTGTGAGTTCCATAAGAGCTCCACTCGCAACACAAGTGAGTGTTGAGCCCAACAATCACTAGTGGTCAAGATGAAGGCTTATGAATGAGATGCATGCTCTAATTCTAAATCAGAACTTGATAAGGGGAATGACAAAGGGAATCTGATTATCAGTGCGGATCCCAACGCCACCATTTCCACCACAAAGATCCATAAGGAGGAACCAGAATATCCAGAGGAGGAGGAGTGTCTCTTCCACTCCTAGATGTGGGTAAAGGATTCCCTGCTATAGTTCATTTTCGAAATTGGAAGCCAAAAGAACCTCATTTCAGCAGAGATCGTGAAGCGGTTAGGCTTGCCAACCACATCAAACCCACAACTATACACCATCAGGTGGCTTCACCAAGGACGGGATCACCGCGTCAGCCAACAGTGTCACCTCCCCTACACCATCAAGCCCTTCACAAATGAGGTATTATGTGAAATTGATCATCTTGATGTTTGTGATGTATTATTAGGCCAACGCTACTTGTGGTAGCGACATGTTGTGTATGAGTCCCGGCCTCGTGTTGTTATCATTACTTTGGGAAATAAGTTGTACACAATACTAGAGGAACCACCACCTATTGCTATCTCTTTGGTTACTGCAAAACAATGCAATAAGCTCATTCCCAAAACTGGAAAATTTGTTTTCCTCATGATCCACCCTCAGGGCAAGACGAATATTGTGGTCAGGACCTCCAGTCAGGTCTCCTCCGCATGACAAAAACAAATAAAAAAGGTCATGGAGGAGTACAGGGACATCTTCACCTCACCTATAGCGGTGCCTCTACACTATCAAGTCAAGCACCCCATCGATATGACCCCAGGTGCGTCGCTTCCCAATGGATCGATCTATTGATGCTCTGTTCTAGAGAACAATGAAATCAAGAGGCAGATTTAGGAGCTACTGCAAAAAGGTAACATCCGGCCGAGTTCATTTCCATCTGGGTGGATGATCGTGTTGGTGTAGAAGAGGGATGGGAGTTGGAGACTCTGTATTGACTATCGGGTGCTGAAAAAGATCACTGTTTGGAATAGGTACCCGATCCCATGGATTGATGACCTTATAGACCAACTCAATGGGGTGAAATATTTTGGCAAGATCGACTTGAAGTTCAGGTATCACTAGGTATCAATCAAAACCTACGATGTGTGGAAGAGTTCCTTCAAAGCTAAGGAGGGCCTTTTTGAATGGTTGGTCATACCTTTCGGGTTGACGAATGCTCCTGAAACCTTCATGAGGCTTATGGAAAACATATTGTGGCCATTAACCAACTCATTTGTAGTAGTGTACTTGGATGAGATCCTGATCTTCAGCTTGACTTGGGAAGAGCACCTCCACCACATCCGACAAGTCCTCCAAAAACTACGGTAATACAAGTTGTGTGCTAATTTGGAGAAGTGTACTTTTGGCATGGCCGAGGTTTAGTATCTGGGATACATTATTGATGACTAAGATCCAAGTCATTCAGAATTGGCCAGCCCCAACCACTTGAACAAAGCTTCATATATTTCTGGGTCTTGCTAATTCTACCACAAGTTCATGTTGGAATTCCCTCATATCACTTGGCCCATGAGTCAAGTCACCAAGGGAGGAGCGAATGAAAAATTATTTTGGTTGGAATCTCAAAGGAAGGAATTCATAGAATTTAAACATCGTCTCTACTCTACCCCAGTGCTCACATTACTAGACTTGCAACAACCATTTGAGATCGAGACAGATGCCTCTGACTATGCTATTGGGAAGCTATTACTCAATAGGGGAACCTAGTGGCATATCATATTCATACACTATTCGACACAGTCTGCAAGTATCCCACTTATGATAAAGAAATGTATTCCCTTGTGCAGGCTTGCCAACAATGGAAGCATAACGGTCGTCCACACAGACCAGCGACCCCTACAGCTCATACAGATGCAAGGGAAATTGTAGAAAAATCACCATCCTAAGTGGTCCACATATCTGCAACAATTTCATTTGAACATCAAGTACAAGAAGGGAAACACCAATAATTTTGCATACTGCCTCAGCTGACCATCGATCATGGCGCTAACCACCGTTCTCAACTCTTGTGAGCATGGGTCTTCTGATTGGCTGCTTCTCTATAAGAGAGATCCAGAATTTGGCCACACATACAAGAAAATCTTGGAGGGTACACAAGTTCCAAATTTTCACCTCTAGGATGCATTGCTATGTCACCTAGGGCACCTTTGTTTTCCTTCAATCAAGCGTGCAAATATGATTTGGGAAGCACACTATAGTCACGATGGGAATTTCGGGGTCCAGAAAATAGTGGTAGTACTACATACGTATTTCTATTGGATGAAACTTCGACAGGATGGTGGGAGAGCCTTCCCTATGTACAACACAGTTATAATTGGGCTCTCCATAGCACAACCGAGCACAAACCTTTTCAGGTGGGCTTGGGATTCCAGCCACTATGTCCCATTGATGTATCCATGCCATTTGTGACTACTTAGGCCGATTAGGCTCATGTCCAGTCTGAAGCTGATAAGGCGAAAACTTTATTGAGCACATTCAACACATCCAACAATAGTTTCATGACATATTGGATAGAGATAATGCTAAGTACAAGAAACGAAATGATCAACATTGGGTGCCACACAACTTCTAGGTGGGCAACAAAGTGTGGCTAAATTTACAAAAGAAGCACCTCAATGGACCCCACTATAAGCTTTTCCTGCTCCGATATGCTCATACACCATGACCAAGGTTGTCGGATCCAATGCCTTCGAGCTCAATATTCCTTGATTCCTTGGTATGCACCTAGTGTTGAATCTGGACCGCCTTTGACCCTACTTCCCACCTCTACTAGACACCTTCGACATTGCAGAACAACTCACAACAACAGAGTTAAACCCAGACTGTATGGAACAGGACACCAAATATCGTATCATGGACATGAAAATCAAGAACACTCGCTAGGAGAGGATCCAACGGTATCGGGTCTTAAAAGTTGGTCAACTCTTGCACAAGGGAAAATGGTTCACCAGGGACCAAGTTGAGCAGAAGTTTTCTTATCTCATGGAGGAACTCAACGCAATTGGTACCATTGCTTCCTGAGGGGGAAGGAATGATACTGGTGGATAATTGTGGCTACCCGCCTATTCCACTTGGGGCCCCACCATTACTTCTTTCAGTTTTTCAGTTTCCTTAATTGTAGCACGTTTTACTATTTTTAGCAGTTTTTCGGGTCTTGAACTTCTAGTGCTGTTTTGAGGCCCTGAACGAATTTTTTTGGAAAAACCGGGAGCAACATGTAAGTTCATTCAATGTTGCTCACATCAAAAGTGATATTCCTCGAATATATATTTCTTACAAGGTATTATGCACATCAAATGAATATGGCATGCCAAAGTTGCGTCCCCAGCAAGATTGATGTATCAATTTACCCAAATGGGGCCCGTAGTTTCAACACTTCATCTCCTAGGGTTAGGTTTTTTGATGTTGAAGGTCTTACATTGTTTCTGAATAATAAATAGGCCCTCAAGCCTCATCATGGCATAGTTCATAGGCTTGTAGTTGCCACATCTCTTCTCAAAGATAAGCTACCAGTGCCCTAGATAGTTTATTTCCATTCATCCTGTAAGCATATTTCAGTTATTTGTTATTAATGAAATGGAGTTTTATTTCTGATGCATCCTTGTTTTTATGTGTATTTCTATATTTCATTTTGTTCCTGCATAAATCCAGATCGATTCCTAAATTAATACAACTACTTGATTGCTTTAAATGTATGTGAATGATATATTCAAAATTTAAAAAATTATATTAATGTATACTTCTATTTTTGGTATGTAAGATCTTAATAAAATAGTGATAATTCTAAACATGAATTTGTTTGAATTATTTTCTAAACTTTATTATGTTATAAAAATTCATATTATTCTAGATTTATTATTTTACAATTATCTATATTCATACAAATTTACAATTCTACAATTATAGTAATTTAACAATATTTACGGTATACATTTTACTTAAGGTAGTTATGGTTCAAAATTGACAATTAATTTACAATTTTATAATTTTAAAAATCTACAAATTTTACAATTTTAATAAAATTGAATAATGGGAATACATACAATTACAATTACAATTTTACAAATATTTTACATACAATTACAATTAAAATTACAATTAGAATTACAATTTTACAATTTTACATATAGTGACAATTAAAATTACAATTACAATCATTTCACAATACAATTACAATTACAATTTTACAAATATTTTACACACAATTACAATTAAAATTATAAATACAATTACAATTACAATTTTACATTTTTACTTGCAATTACAATTACAATTTTACAATTTTACATATAATTAAAATTACAATTACAATTACAATCACGATGCATACAATTACAATTACAGTTTTACAAATCTATAAATTTTACAATTTTACATACAATTACAATTAAAATTACAATTACAATCATGATACATACAATTACAATTACAAAATTTTACAATTACCAACACATAATATTTTATAAATATGATGATTTAATAGTAAAAGTAAACATCGTGATCATGATAACCATCGTACAAACATCATATTCTAAAATACACATTCAAATTCGCTAACATCATCTAATCATCATAATCATGATCATCTAACAAAACACAAGCATTGTATAACATATCACAACACAAACATCAAATATACATCTCATGTCAAATAACTGCTATCACATACACACCTATCTACAAGCACATTAAATTAACATATCTAACATGACCTAACAATATACACATCATGATGAACACCAACATGTAAATTTTGTACATCAACATCAACATAAAATACATGCACCATATATATATATATATAATGTCAAAAATATACAACTGTAATATAACTTCATATAAATGTCAAATATGTGGTGGTACTGCATCAATACTAGTACTAGTTGAGTCCTGCTCAGTCGATGGTGCAACCTCATGCTTAGATGGATGACATGCTTGCTCCAGAGGTGTCTGCCGATCAAATGGTGCAGTCTTCTTAGGAACTACCTATTGATGAGTCGTCGATGGTGAAACCTGCTCAGTGGATGGTGCAGCCTGCTCAGATGGACCTGCATGCTTAGGATCAGGTGACTGCTTAGGCAATGATTGTGTCTGCTGATCAGGACTAGGTTCCTGCTGAGATGGTGTAGACTGCTCAGAAGATGCCTGTTGATCAGGACTCAATCTTGGCTGATAATGACATCTGGAGCGAGGTGAAGGAGGAGGAGGTGGAGTACTAGAATGATGATGAATCCCCTCGTGATCATGATCATCAGATGAGTTGCTCTATCATGCATCTCCATGACGCCTATCCCTCCTAGTCACCAGTACTCTGGAAGCTACAACGATATGATGCATAAGGGTCATCATATCACGGGGCATGTATCTCTAAAGCTCTATGAGCCTATGATCAACCTGGATCTCTCCGATCATAGCAGGGCAGACTCCCTCATCAACCAGGAGCCGACATAATTGGTCGCCCAACTCCATCTTGAGTGGGGTGTCCACCCTACGCCGCACCCCCACAGGTATCTGCACCCGAGGATTAGGTCTGTCACCGTGAGATGCTACCTCTTCCATCTCCTCATGATGATCTAAACTCGGATCATCCCGTGGGGGTGGAATCATGCCCCCAAAGAATGTAACAATATCTCCAAAATATATAGTACACAACAATAATTAGATGATTTCATTAAACAATTTAATAAAATAAGTTAAATAACTTGTTCGAATAAATTTTATTCTATTTTATTAATTAAGAAAATAAAATGAAGCTATATTTGATCAGGAGATCATGTGTTATGCTTAAAATTGAAATTTCTCGAAACTGTACCGAAGTTGAGCGACTTGAAAGGTCTCGTCGTTGTGATTCCGATGCTGTGAATGATTCAAAAATTTGATGTTGTATGAGGAAGATATCACGTTCTGTTCGTTTTCCCAAATAACTAAAATTTTGTGACTGGGATGCCCAGTCAGCATGGAGGTACAGTCAATAGGTGGCATATTATGGGTAATATTCCCTTTTCTCACAGAGAATCAGAATTCAACACGTGGTATTATGTAGATCATTGATATGAGATGTACAGGTTTCATTTCTAACCATTGATGGGGTCTATATGTTTTGAAATGGGTCATTGGATGAGAGACACGTGGCAAGGTCGGAGGCTGCCACATGTCCTCAGGAGGCTATGATAAAATTTTGGTGGGGGAAGGGGTGGCGGAGGTCAACCTTGTGACCTCCGGGTGCGTACAAAGTCCTCTGACCGTCTCCACTGTCCAATGCTTCTTACCATCTATGTTCTCTGCATCATTTTATGGTGTATATGTTTCACATTTGAGGGCGGCAGGGGGGGAGGGGACCGCCAATGGTCCCAACCCGCTGGCGGCCCCAACAGTGTAGTCACATGATATATAGAAACCCACAACAACAAATTTAAACCGACGGCTACAAACCATAACTTCTGGCGATGTATACGTTCACATGCCAATGTCACACAGTGACATTAACTGTAGTGTGACAATTTTAACATTAACTGCAGTGTGACAGTTTTACAAACCGTAACTTTCGGCAGGGAATATTGCGTTCACATGGGCACAATTTCATGGTTTTTAATGCCATGGGTTTTCAAAACCCTTAAATACTTTGGGTTCCATACCACTAATGCAGAGTTTAAAATAGTTAGATCGCGGAGTTAACGGTGGGGGGTCAGCATGTGACCACCCCACCCAAACCATTTTACATCAATGTTAGCGGTCTATTCCAGCAGAAAAGATGGAGGTGCCCTAAATTTATGGTTTTTACTATTTTTAGTGACAGTTAAGTGCCAGTTTCCACTTTTAGTGGAGCTTCCTAGCTGATATTGGGAAAAATGCATTGGGAGGTCAATTTTCGACCAATTTGGGTGAAACAAGAGTCTACCTAGACTAAAATGAGCATTATGGAGCCACTGGTGCAGATAAAACAACCATTAGAGGCCTGTAAACACATGTAATTTTCAATTTTGAGGGTAATGACAAAGAGGGACATGCCATTGGGAGCTGAACGAACAGATGTAGCCCAGGAGGGGTGAACTGCTTCATCATGTCTACTATGTAAAACTTATGTGTCATTGTTTCTCTCTATTATAAAATAATGTACAATGTTATTTAGGATTATTTTCATGCTTAAAGTTCACAAATTCATCTTTGTTTCATGATTAAAACACTCATTCCTTAAGAAAACAAATGGAGACAAATTGTACATGTTTTTATTACTGAAAGGACACTTAACACAGCAAAATAATACACTCCTTTCACATCCACATTAATTTAAAGAAAACACTAATATTACCTCTCACATATGATGGCTCATCCTGTGTGAAGAGGATGTTGGTACACTCTCGCTAATCCAAATCGACGTATGGACACGACACCATCACGAATGAGTGATCATCAGCATTGGCTAGCAACTCCAATGCATCAATAGATATCCTAGCTGGAAAGTCAGACATAACCCTCTTGGTCATCATCTACCCCCACATCTTCATTCATATATGCAACGTCGGCCTATGAGGCTAGCAAACAAAAGTATTCCTCGTCTCCGAAAAGATCTCAAAAAATAAACAAAATAACTCTGAAACAAAATGGAAGGTAATCCTCCCACATGCCTGAGAATGAAATCTATCTATTTTTGTAAAAAAATTCCACAAAAATATCACAAACCATCTCACAAGTCGTGGCATCTGGAATAAAGAATTAACATAAATTAAAAGCCGACAACTATTGCGATGCCCGTTACTAGTATAGTATGTAATGGTCATTAGTAGTAGTGAGAGGCACCTCACCTCCTCTGGACCAAACAAAGAAATGTGTAACTGACTACTAGACAACTGAAAATCTACAGGAGAAACTATATCGTCCCTAATGTATCTCTGGGAGTACGCCAGCTGACTCCCTGCTGCATAACCGATGAGAAAATCTAGGAACTAGGGAAAATCCCTCCCTCTCCTAGATATGTCGGTAATAAAATAGATGTCATCCTCAGTGGGCTCGTACCACTGGCCAGGATCAACCTGGAAATCCTATCGGTGGGCATCCCACCTATAGATTAATTTTCCCAATAACCCATTGTGCCCCTTCATATATGTAGCCTCCGCGTAGAACTTGAGGAGGCCTACCTCCCTTAGGATCAACTGGGTGGATACCATAATAGGGAGAGGGTAAAAAATTCTATCCCTCTCTCGTGCCTCACGTATCTGAATAATGTTATAATGGTCCTCCATATGCTCTTGTTGTTCCCTTTGCTCTCTTCGTTGATGTCACTGAATGATTCACATATTAAATACATTTTTTTTATTAAATTAGAAATGTATTTATAAATAAATAAATAAATAAATATATATATATATATATATATATAATTTTAATATAAAAAAATAGTTAGTACACCCAAAAAAATAGTAGCTCATCGTTACCGGCATGTACTTCTTTATCACGCATCGCGCCCTGTGTGCATGAAAATGTTCGCACACCGCACAACCAGGAAATATTTTTGTGTGGCGCATTGAAAAAAATAATCACCACGGGTCGGATAGTTGGGTCAATGCATCATCGAACAATAGCACATAGCCAATGGTGTGGCCTTGTAAACGACTACACGGTTGAATATGTAATGTTGTCGGGTGGGTGGTGCATTGACCAAACTATCCACCCCGAGGCGGTTAGTTTGGTCAACCCACTACCCTCCCGAAAACATTGCATAGTCAATGGTGTGGTCTTGTAATTGATTGCACCACCGTGTTATTTTTTAAATTTTATAAGTGCACATTTTCCCGGTACCACACTGGAACCCGGTGCGGTTTCTATTAATACCATTCATAGTGTGGCCTGTAAATTTACAGGTAGCACCGTGAATGGTGCGAGTCGAAAAACTCGAATGCACCACACATATATATATATTTTTTAACGGTTATTTTTAAGTTAATTTGAAATTTTAATCCGCTAAAAGGTTTATTTATTAAGAAACAAGTATATTACCTATAAATTTGTGCATCAAGGAGGCATATTTGCTGAGGAATTAAAAAAAACAAATTTTCCCACAATTTTCAAAAATTTGAACTCCGCACAGTGCACAATGAATGACAACAATGCGGGAAATGGGAGCACCAATGGCAGGGTGCCTCACCGAGGAAAAACTCACACTGGTGCTTGAGAGGTCTAGAGCACTGAACAAGTAGAAATAAGGTTTCTACGATCGATAATTTTTTTTAAATTAACCCTTTTTGGGTGCACTCAATTTTGAGACACACCATGCAGTTTTATCAATGGCACACTGCACAACGTCACGATGCACTAGATTACGAAGATGCACTTGGACGGTTTGTACGTAAAGCAACGATGTGCTAGAGTATTTGGATGCACCTGGTGGGTTTGTACGGAGAGAATGGTGTCTGAGTGTGCCCATTTATAGTACGCATCGATGTTTTTTATGATGAGAAATGCACTAGTGCATTTTATGATAAGAAACACACCACAAAAAAAACATTTGCAAAAACCTCCACCCGCCAACCTCCTCTAGTGACCTCCACTACAAACAAATATCTCGATTATTTTTATAAGGGCTTCCTCAAAAACATATTCTAGAGGGTATTTTCCTTGTAGTGATCTTGTTGACCCTATCTGTCTTTCCATCCGTTTGTGGACAATAAGTTGTACTGAAGGCCAATTCTTTGCCCCAAAATGCAAACAACTCCTTCCAAAACTTGGAAGTGAGCTTCGTATCCTAGTCTGATACAATATTCTGCAGAACACCATGCAATATGACCACATCCTTGTTGAATACCTATGCTACATCATTAGTTGGGTATCTAGACTTCACTAGAATGGAGTATACTACCTTTGTCAACCTATCCACCACAGACATGATGGAATCATGTTGTCTAGACGTCCTTGGTAAACATGTGATAAATTACATGGAAATGACCTCCCATTTCCACTCTGGAATCAGAATCAACTATTGTAGTCCACTTGGATGTTGAAACTTTGGTTTGACCTGTTGAAAATCCAAGCACCTAGCTAAAAACTCTGCTACGTCTCTCTTCAAATTCAACCAAGAGTAAAATTTCTTCACTGATGTTAGCATCTTCTAATAGCTTGGATGACCTGAATATGGTTTCACATGAAAGTCCCTTGAGATCACCTTCTTGAGTTCACTATTGTCTCGCACATATATCTTGTCTCTAAACCTAATGAAGCATTATGCCGTGATATTATAGTCCACATATTGTGCTCCTGCACTTGTACCTGTACCACTACCTATACCTGTACCTATACTTTAATTATACCTATACTTGTACCTGGTGTACCTGTACCACTACTTGTACATGTGCCTGTACCATTGTCTATACCTATACATGTATTCTGTTACAATATGTGCCTAATATCCATATACCTGACATCCTGCTGACGTGCCTATAAGATCTTATGTTGTAGATCTGTCCCAAATGAACTCATAATTGCTATATGATTCGCATGTATCCTCCTACTAATAGCTTCTGCTACCCTATTCTCTTTACCTTTAATATAATTGATCTCAAAGTCAAACTCACTGCTCATGGGAATCAATCTAGCTTTCCTATCATTCAGATTCAGTTGGTCAAATAGGTACCACAATCCTCTGTGATCACCCTTCAATACAAATCGTCTACCCAGAAGATAGTGGCTCCACATATTCAGTGCATGAATGATCATTGGCAACTTAATATCATGTGTCAGATAGTTCTGCTTGTGGTCATTTATTTTCCATGACTCATAGCATACTACCTGTTCTTCCTGCATAATAACGCACCAAGTCCTCTTTTGCAAGCACCTATGCATATCACAAACTCTTTTTCCAGATTTGTGATCTTTAACACTGGAGCATGTGTCGACAACTCCTATAACTGTTCAAAATTGGCTGCACATTTCTCTCCCCATTCAAATTCCTTACCTTTCCTTTGTAATGATTTGATAGGATAAAAAATCTATGAGAATTTCTTGATGAACCTCATGTAATAACCTGTTAACCCCATAAAGGACCTTACCTCATCAACATTCCTAGGAGCTTCCCACTCCATGATGGCTCTTAAAATTTTTGGATCCACTACTATACCTTACTTGGAGACAACATGTCCCAAGTAATTTACCCATGTCTAAAAGAAGATGTATTTTCTAAGCATAACATGCAACTCATTCTCTCTTGGAAATTTCAACCTTGCTGCTAAATGTTTGACATGATCTTGTTCACTTTTAGAATATATACCAACATATCATTAATGAACATAATAAAAAACTTGTCCAAACAAGGATGCAACACATGATTCATCAAGCACATAAAAATAGTTAGAGCATTAGTCAGACCGAAAGGAACTACACCAAACTCATAATTACCATACCTTGTCTGGAAAGTTGTATTCTTATTTAATGTGTACCTGATGATATCCGGATCTCATTTCAATCACCCAGAACATTCTGGTTCCCTTCAATTGATCGAAAAATCCATCAATCCTCAACAATGGATACCTGTTCTTGATGGTCACTTTGTTTAACTACCTACAATCAATGTATAACCTGATAGTACCATATTTATTATTCACAAAGAACACTGGTTCATCCCAAGGTGATAGACTTGGCCTAATGTATCTCTTGTCTAGCATTTCCTTCAACTGCAAATTCAAATCTACCAACTCTGGTGTGCTCATCATGCAAGGTTCCTTGGCTGATGATAGTGCCCCTAGTACCAACTTAATAGAAAAGTCTACTTTCCTGTGAGGTGGAAACTCTGAAATATATGCTAGAAATACATCCTGAAACTGTTGTAGAACTGAGTACCTACCCAAAAAATCTACATCCTCAACTTCCTTACTTTTGTCACTAGAAATGTGCATTACAAATAACACACACCCTTTCATGTGACTATGCTTAGCCTCCATAAATATAACCATTGCAACCATTCTCACCGATGTTGCTTTCTTCTTACCTTGTAAGACTCTTTGTTCCCCATTGTCATCCAAGCACTTAATAGCATTGTCAGAAAAATCCACCTTGGTCCTATGAAGATACAAACAATCCATTCCCAAAAGCATACTATATGATTACAACGAAAACACATTCAAATGTGTGAAGGTAGGCATGATACCATTCAAGTCAAATGCACTTGCTCTTACCCAAAAAAAAACACATCCAATATTATAGACCAGTAAATATTTCAAGAATCAAACAAAACATAGTCAATATTACAAACGAGCATGGAAATGACCGAATTCTACCTGCAAGTTCTTCTTTAATCTAAATGTTTCATCATAATTCCATGGTGATAAAAAGCCATAGCTCTTATTTGCAGCACACGATCTAATTAATCGAAACATGATCTCCAGGTCAAAGGAAAGCTGCATTGTAGAAGCAGATCAAAAGCTAATGCTGGATTCTTTAAAACAGATACTAGAAACCCCAGATGATGATTCTCATCCAAAACCCAGCAGTGTCAACAAGTGCGAGTTGGGTTTTCCTAGCAATGAGATACAAAGATCTAGATTTGCAAAATAATGAACAAACTTGCAAGAGAAGGAAGGAGTGAGCAAGAATGTTCATTGTTTTTCAAATCTAGATCTTTGTATCTCAAAATATTACATGGCATCAGAGCTACAGAGTTTTGGAGAAGTTGCATGAACAAAATTTTTGCAAGTTTGAAGAGCATAGAATTGGAAATTGTTCAAAGATTTATTTTGCAGATCCAAATATTAGAGAATTTGCCGCAATGGAGTTCTCATCTTCAACTACTCTGACTGCATACAATTACCATGGATGGAAGCCAATGATTTTTCTTCATATTAGGAGCAAAGGCTTGTTCCAAATAGCCATGGGAATTGAGACCGAACCAATATCAGAGGATGAGAAGTCAGATTGGCTTAACAAATCTGACATGGCTTATGGAAGATTGTGTCTATCTGTGTCTCATGATATTATTTATGAGATCATATATATTTAATCACCACATGAAATCTGGACTACATTGAAAGGATTATATGGTGATGAAACTGATCTATAAGAACACCATTTGGAGGAAAAGAGATCTACTTATTATAGCAGTCATGAAAGTGGTGAAGACTCGAATAATGTGGAGAAATATGCTGAAGACAATGTTGAACAAGAAGACTCTGCTTCTTCTATTATTAATGAACTTGTTGCAGATGAGAATTTTATCTTATCCAATAATGAAGACATTGCACTTGAGGAAATAAATTCCTCTACTAATGATGAAGACACTACTTTCAAAATCATAGAAGAGGACTTTGATTCCTCTACTATTGATGATGTTGATGATGCAGATCTGCCGAGGTCTCAATTTAATTATGCCCCACATTCACTCTCAATCGCAAAGTCATGCATGCCCATGCATGCATCTAAGGAGGTATTTATAGCACCATGTATGCACATGTATGCAACCACAAAGGCATCTCGAAGGCCACACATGCACATGCATGCACCCCTAGAGACAACCATTCTCATGCATCCATATAGGGTACATGAATTTGTTCGTCAAATGCATGACGAAGTTGTAGGGAATCCATATTGGCATGCAACCATGTATAAGGAAATTCAGTCCTTGATCCAAACATGGGAGTTGATACCTCTACTTCAAAAAATGAAGCTTATTCCTTCAAATCCATGATGGGATCATCGATCTTCAGTACTTTCTGAGTTCACCAAGACTTTCACTGAGCAGAATTTTCAATTTTTGTGAGATCGTCTCGGGGTGAAGGACACGTCTGCCTAACAGTTGTCTTTTCTCTACTTTCAATTATATTTCGAGGGATGGTTTTTCTTCCCACTGGGTTTTCCCTCTTTCCTCTTTTCATGCATTTTATATGGGTACCTAAAATGGCCATGTTGCCAGGACTCATTCATTTTGCATCACACTCACCTAAGTTATGCTTAAGGGGGGTTGTTGGAGTACATGCACCTAGATTAGCTTTAGTTCAACTCTAGATATTGCATGTGATGTGCACTTGGCTTAGTTAGTTAACTTACTGCTTGCATGTGGTGCATGTGCACATTAGCAGAACATAAAGCACACTTAGCTTCAGTTAGCTTTAACTATCCATAGTTATTCCATGTACAAGTAAGCTTAACTTAATTGCTTTATATATTGATTCTCAACCTAATATTGATGAATCAATTTCATTCTCAATTCTAATTGTTTTTATTTTTCAGCTTGGAAAGTTTGTGCAATTATTCTTCAACTAGATCCATATTTGTGCTCTAATAATTTTACATGGTATCGGAGCCTGGAGCCAAGTTCGATTCCCCCGAGCTCGGTTTGAGGGCGTGTTGATTCCCTCGAGTTGCGTTTGAGGGAGGGTGTTGGAGTAATCACCGTATCTCTATGGAATCCGTAATTACCACCCTGGGGATCCTAGTTACTAGTTTGGAATTTTACCAACATCTGTAGATTTTGGTGTAATGACAAACCTTTATATGGTATCAGATCACAAATATGGCTCTAGCTCAAGAATAATTGCACAAAATTGCGAGGTTGAAAAAGAAAAACAATTAGAATTGAGAATGAGATTGATTCATCAATATTAGGTTGAGAATAAATATATAAAGAAATTAAGTTAAGCTTAGTTGTACATGCAATAACTATGGATAGTTAAAGCTAACTAAAGCTAACTGTGCTTTATGTTTTGCTAATGTGCACATGTAACACATGTAAGCACTAGTGTTAACTAACTAAGCCAAGTGCACATCGCATGTAAGCACTCAAGTTAACTAGCTAAAAACAAGTGCACATTGCATGCAATCTCTAGAGTTGAAATAAGCTAATCTAGGTGCATGTACACCAACACCCCCCCCCCCTTAAGCATAACTTAGGTGATTGTGATGCAAAATCAATGACTCCCAGCAACACGGCCATTTTAGGTACCGATATACAATGCATAAAAAGGAGGAAAGAGGGAAAACTGAATTGGAAGAAAAACCCCCCGTCAAAGTATAATTGAAAAGTAGAGAAAAGAAAACTGCTAGGCAGTCGTGTCCTTCACCCCGAGATGATCTTGTTGAATCGAAACTTGTGCTCAGTGAAATTCTTGTTGAAGATATCAACAGTCTGCTTGGACTTGGAAAATACTAAAGATCGATGATCCCATCTTGGATCTGGAGGAATAAGCTTCATTTTTGGAAGTAGAGGTATCAACTCCCATCTTTGGATCAAGGACTGAATTTACTTATACATGGTTTCATTCCAATAAGGATTCCCTACAACTTAGTCATGAATTTGATGATCAAATTCATGTACCATATATGCATGCATGAGAATGGTTTTCTCTAGGGATGCATGCATGTGCATGTGTGGCCTTCGAGATGCCTTCGTGGATACATACATGTGCATACATGGTGCGATAAATGCATCCTTAGATGCATGTATGGGAATTCATGGCTCTGCGACAGAGAGTGAATGTGGGGCATCATTAAATTGAGACCTCGTCAGATCTGCATCATCAACATCATCAATAGTAGAGGAATCAAAGTCCTCGTCTATGATTTTGAAAGTAGTGTCTTCATCATTAGCAGAGGAATATATTTCCTCAAGTGCAATGTATTCATTATTGGATAAGATAAAATTCTCATCTGCCACAAGTTCATTAATAATAGAGGAAGCAGAGTCTTCTTGTTCAACATTGTCTTCAGAATATTTCTCCATATTATTGGAGTCTTCACCACTTTCATGACTGCTATAATAAGTCGATCTCTTTGCCTCCAAATGGTGTTCTTCTAGATCATTTTCATCACCATATAATCCTTTCAATGTAGTCCAGATTTCATGTGGTGATTCAATATTTATGATCTCATAAATAATATCACAAGACACAGATAAACACAATCTTCCATAAGGCATGTCAGATCTGTTAAGCCAATCTGACTTCTCATCCTCTGAGATTGGTTCTGTCTCAATTCCCATGACTATTTGGTACAAGCCTTTTCTCCTAAGATGAAGCAAAATCATTGGCTTCCATTCATGGTAATTGTATGGAGTCAGAATCATTGAAGATGAAAACTCCATTGCAGCAAATTCTCTAATATTTGGATCTCCAAATCAAATCTTCGAAAAATTTCCAATTCTATGCTCTTAAAACCTGCAAAAAAGTTTTTCATGAAACTTCTCCAAACCCCTGTAGCTTTGATACCATGTAAAGGTTTGTTGTTACACCAAAATCTGCAGATGTTGGTAAACTTCCAAACCGGTAACTAGGATCCCCAGGATGGGAATTACGGATTCCATAGAGGTACGGTGATTACCCCAACAGATTTCAATGAAAAATAAAACATTTCAAGAGAAAGAAGAGTATAATATGGGATGGCACAAATGTTCTGGAGAATCATTGGAATTTTTTACCAGCAGCGCTCAAGTCTGCTCGCGCATGTCTTTGAGCCTAGTTTGTGAAGATGCCATAGATTCAATGGATCAGCTAGCATTATATTCTAATTATTAAATTTCTAGGGAAATGAATGGGAGTAGCAGCAATTTGAGTCAAAATTTTCCAGTTTTATCATTTTCAAAATAATTTTCCATTGATCTCTGCAATAACAAGATGCATGTTCCAAATTTCCCTCACCCTTGGCCATAATTCCGGGCAGAACAGGACGTGAATTTCTGGGTGAATGTTCTGCAGAAACTCTCGCCTTCTCCCATTTGATTTCTTTAATTATTTTCTTGATTTTTGTTATCTCGGATGTGTAGGATTTAAAAAACATATTCATTAATACTCTGTAATTACTGATGGTTACCGTTATTATTCTGGAACCCCATAAAATCCCTGATCGAGTGGAAGAGATAAAAGCATCGAAACCCTTTAGGTTGTAGAGTTTTGAATTTATTTTTCTCTGATTCTTATTGTTTGCCTCGAGGGTTTCAATCCTGATTAGGTTTTAATACCTATATATATAGAAATACGAAAACAAAATAGCCAATTCGATTGCATTTTTTACATATAATAGAGTAATGAGCGATCAAATTCTTAGTTGCAGAGGTTCAAAATATTTGTCGTGGCCATTTCTGGGCAATCATTACAAATAGTGGCAATAGATTTATATGGATTTTGCTTCCATATTGAATGTATTATTCCACTTTCCAAATGGATAAAAGATGTCCGGGTCAAACTTCGAAGAAAAACGATAAAAAGATTCTTGAATGGTATATATTGTCACTTTTTTTGGACATAGTAAATTTTATGAATATTTTGGAATTTGATAGTCACCAATTTTCAATAATGTTTACAATAATATATAAGTAATATTAATTCGTTAGTTGTTGAGTTTTTTGTTTTATTGAAATTTTTTCTCAAGAAACAATATTTTGGTTTGGAAACTATCAAATCTCATAAACACTATTTATATGACCTGGAATTTGATTTCGAATGTAATATGCTAATATTTTTGTTGTATGTGAAATGAGTGTCTGCTCCTCTAATTTATTTCTAGATATCAAAGCCCATATAAGTCTGACTCCCGTCCAAGGAGATGGGAGAATTCTGAAGATAAAATCCCTACTATGTACATAGAGTAGACTTAAATATTTGTTGTGTATTTTCTATGTTTTGTTGAGTTTGATGTGTGGTTAGTTGTTGTATGAGGGATCATTGGTCCGTGTACTATGTAATCGCTTCAAAGCCTTGGAGAGGATCGAAGGGCTCGTCGAACCCCCAAAAGTGGTGTTTGTTCTAGCTTTGAAAATCACCAGGTTGTGATAATTATATTGTGCGTGTGAGAAGATGGGCAATGCTCTCGTTACATGCACACGTATCTCCATTGATCATTGTTAGAGAATTTTGATGTAACCTACTATTGGAGACCTATGGATGGTCGCGTTAAGCTTTTCATTATGCGGAACCATGGGTATGCGTTGGATGAGGTTATGCAATGACTGATCAATCAGTAGTTTGAAGTGTTGTAGCTGTGGCATGCCACCCCTACATGGGCTCTCTTTTTAGTCTTTTTTCTTTTAGCGGTTATGTTGTTGGTGCACTAAGAAATTGCACCTACACTTGGCTCTGATTTACTTGGGAAATACTGGTGTGTTATGTTTGGGTATTGTCCCGGACAGTAATAAGCATCTTGGGGACACTGTGCACTTAGTCTCCTTGTAAGTACTTGGTTTTTTTTTTTTAAGCATGTTCTAGGCCTCACACTAGCCCTGTTTTCAACCATTTTTGGGGCAATACTTCTTTGGGGATATTGCTTCAGTAGGCCCTGATGTGCTAGGTTTCTTGATATAGTGTACATCTACATTCATATGTTGGTTGGCTTGTTTTTTGGTAGTGGGTTTATAAAATTCTCTTGGAGGAGTAAGATTTTGAGATGCAAAGATCTAGATTTGCAAAACAATGAACAAAATTGCAAGAGAAGGAAGGAGTGAACAAGAATAGAGAAAAGAACGAAAATAATTCTACAATATTAGTTTTGGAATCAATACATAAGAGCAAATAAGTTAAGCTTAGTTGTACATGTAATAACTATGGATAGCTAAAGCTAAGTGAAGCTAAGTGTGCTTTATGTTATGCTAATGTGCACATGAACCACATGTAAATAGTAAGTTAACTAACTAAGGCAAGTGCACATCGCATGCAAGCAGTAAGTTAACTAACTAAGCCAAGTGCACATCACATGCAATATCTAGAGTTGAGCTAAAGCTAATCTAGGTGCTTGTACACCAACACCCCCCCTTAAGCATAACTTAGGTGAGTGTGATGCAAAATGAAAGATTCTCGGCAACACAGCCATTTTAGGTACCCATATACAATGCATAAAACGGAGGAAAGAGGGAAAACCCAGTGGGAAGAAAACCCCCCCTCAAAATATAATGCAAAAGTAGAGAAAAGACAATTGCTAGGCAGTTGTGTCCTTCACCCCGAGATGACCTCGCAGGAATCGAAAATTCTGCTCAGTGAAAGTCTTGGTGAAGATATCAGCAGTCTACTCAGAACTGGGACAATACTGAATATTGATGATCCCATCATGAATGAGTTCTCTAATGATTTGCATGTGGATCTCTATGTGTTTGGTTCATTGTCTCTACATTGATCTCTGCAAAACTTTAGCGTACGTTGATTATCACACTAGATGACAGTTGGACGATGGACACTGATCCCAAGCTCAGATAGGAAATGTTGTAGCCAAATGGCTTGAATAGTGGCATTGAATGCTCCTCTATACTTGGCCTCTGCTTATGATAAAGCAATGACAACCTGCTTCTTTCTTGACAAAAAAATTGGGCCAGATCCCAAACTAAGTACATAACTAGAGGTGGACTTGTGATGAATGTTGTCACCAGCCAATATGAATCTATGAACCCAATGAGATTCAAAGAAAAATTGGCTGCATAATGAATCCCATAGGTGATTGTCCCGTGGACATATCGAAGGATGCGCTTTTCAGCATTACAGTGTAACTCATGTGGCTCCTGCATGTATCTGGAAATTTCTCCTATGGCATATGAGAGATCAAGACGAGAGTGAGTGAGATAAAGAAGACTTCCCACAAGATGATGGTACAATGTGCAATCAACCAATGGTGTGTCTTTGCCATTCTCAAGCTTTATCCCTGATAACAAAGGTGTGGTTGTTGGCTTGCAGTCACTCATTTGAAATTGTGCCAAAATATCTCTAGCATACTTTGGCTGAGAAATGGTAATCCCAGAATCACTCTGATTGATCTCTAGTCCAAGGAAAAAATTTAGCAAGCCTATGTCTGTCATAGAAAACCGCTTATGCAATGCAGTTTTAATCTTAGTAATGAAAGAAGTTGAACTACCTGTTATCAAAAGATCATCTACGTAGAGTACTATCATGAAAAAGGAGTCAATTTTCTTCAAAAAATAAACATTGGAATTAGATTTGCAGCGTACAAAATTTTGAGATAAAAAATAAGAATCCATCTTTGCATACCATGCTCCAGGTGCTTGCTTGAGGCCATAGAGAGACTTCTTTAGTTTTCATACCAAAGATGAATTGTGCATGTATCCCTATGGCTACTCCATGTAGATTTCCTCCTCGAGATCACCGTGAAGAAAGGCATTCTTCACATCCATATGATGCACCTCCCATCCTCTTGCTGCTACAATGGAGAGAGCTAACCGAAGGGAATCCATTTTTTCCACTAGAGAAAAAGTCTCATCATAGTCAACACCATGTACTTACTGGAAACCTTTTGCTACCAATCGTGCCTTATATTGACTAACTTGGCCATTTGCTGCTTTCTTGGTCCGGTAAACCCAATTGCACCTCACAAGTTTACAATTGGAAGGTAGCAGAACCAAATCCCAAGTCTGGTTCTCAATGAGAGAGTTATATTCCTCATCCATTGCGGCTTACCATTCAGGATGCCCAGTTTCTTCTACATAAGTTTGTGGATCAAGTGCATGCATCATATAATCATGCATGGGCATGCATGGTTCCATAGCTAAGAGTGCTTGCGGATCTTCCTAAAACATAGGTATAGAGGGAGGATCATCAAGGATATCACTCATGCTGCGCCATTTTTCTGTTGAAGGTGGTCGAGAATATTCTAAACTACATGCGGAAGTATGATATCGATGTTCAACAACTGGTGGTCCAACAAGTGTCACAAGAATATATTCATATTCATCAGAATTCTGATCTGAAGTTTCATCTACATACTCATCAATGAGTGGTGATGGAAACTTGGTAACAAGTTCATCCACTGGTGCATGCAAAATATCTTCGTCAAAATTTACACTCCTTTCAATAAAGAGCTCTTCAGTGTTGATATCAAGCAATCTGTACCCTTTGAATTCATCAGAATATCCAACAAACATGCATGCTTTACTTTGAGGCTCCAAAACCTTTCTCCTCTATAGGGATGCGGGCCCATGCTCGAGATCCAAAAATGCGGAAATGATTGACTTCAGGTTGCATGCGAGTACAAGCCTCAAAAAGTGTCTTTCCAGTAACATATTTATAAGGATATTTGTTCTGGATGTATTAGGCACAATTGATAGCTTTAGCCCACAATTTTGATGGAAGAGATCTTGCATGCAACATGTAATTGGCCATCTCTTTCAAAGATCGATTCTTCCTTTCAGCCATGCCATTTTGCTGTGGAGTGTAAGGAACTGTATGCTGCAACTATATGCCTGCTTCATTACAAATATTCTTGATATATTTGTTGACATATTCGGTCCCATTATCTATGCAGAGTATCTTGATGCGGTTTCTAGACTGATTTTCCAGATGCGCTTTGAAAATCTTTAGATGTTGAAAAATTCAGACTTGAGTTTCAAGAAGTAAACCCAAGTGAATCTCGTGTAATCATCTATAAATTACAACACATATCTTTCTTTTCTCATTGAAAGCACTGGAAATGGACCCATGAGATCATTGTGTACAAGTTCCAAAGGTGAAGAGGCTCTCCATGCACGCCCCTTCTCAAATTTGTCTTGTTGATGCTTTCCAAGGGCACATCCATTACAAATGCCATTTGGAAATTCAATGGTCGGTAATCCTTTGACCATCCCTTTCTTGCTAAGTTGTTTCAGATATCTGAAATTAAAGTGCCCAAAACTCTCGTGCCAAATCCTACTTTCTTCATTTGCATGCGTAAGTAGCAAAATGGAATCTGATTGAGGAACAAAATTAGAAAATGTATACAGATGAGATTGATCATTTACCTTGCTAGATGAAATCTTCAAGTTGGTTTGCATGTCATAAATGCTCACAAAATCTGGGGTAAATTCCACTTTCCTTCTACTACCTATGTGTGTCATTTGATACACTAAGAGAAGATTCACAGAAAGCCTTGGAATATGCAAGAAATTCTCAAAAGTTCCTTCTTCGAATTTCACTCTTCCTTGTCCATTTGTTGCAACTGCAGAATTATCCCCCATGAGAATAGGAGGTCCTGAGTATGCATGTAGAGAAGAAATGGATTCCTTTGAAGAAGCCATATGATGTGAAGTTGCTGAATCAATGATCCATTCTTGTAGTGCAGAATGAAGAGCAATCAAAGCATGCCCATTACCTCTTCGATTTGGTGCTTTTTCTCAATACTTCTTCTTGGCATTCTCAAGAATGTGGTCTCCAAGATTGTGTTGCTGGAGTGTCTGCGCCATAAGATCTATAGTCTTCTTCATGCATGCAGATTCAGGGTGAAAACCACGGTGGCAATAATTGCACATTGATTTCCCTTTTGTTCCTTTCCTTTCCTTTGAGTCGGATGATCCATCTGGGGGTTTGGGATTTCCTCCCTTTCTTGGATCAAGATCCTTCTTCCCTTTTTGTTTCTGGTGGTCTTTGGAAATTTCCTTTCCTTTTACATGCATAGTAAGTGCATGCGCTTTAGAGTTTTCAAGTGTACCAATTTTGATGAGGTTATCTTTCTCATGCATCAAATACTGAATAAAAGAATCCAGTAAGGGCGTCTTCCAAGCTGAACCGGTTGCAGATCTTACTGTGTGGAATGTAGATATGAATATTGCATACTCTGGACCAAGTTTTGATAAAATGGAAAGAATTAACTGATTTTCTTGTTTGGATTTGTCGATCCCACATCCTTTCAGCTGAAGCAACAAGACTTTATACCTTGTGAAAAAATCTTGAATGTTCTCAAAATTTCTCGGATCTAATGACTTTAACTCATTTTTGAGAATGTGACCTTTCATTTCATCCTACTTTCCAAACAATCCTTCCAAAGTTTTCCATACTTCATTTGGAGTTGAACATGATTCAACATGAAATAGCAATTATGGAGACATAGATAAACATAGGATGCCAAAGGCCTCGTCCATGCAATTGAAATATCTTGTTTTCTCCACTGCTAATGTTGGTTCAACTTCTGTTTCCATGGTTACTCGAAATAAGCCTCTACTTCTGAGATGAAGTAGAATCTTTGGCTTCCATTCAAAGTAACTGTATGGAGTAAGAATTGCCGATTGTGGAAACTCCAATTTAGACTCCATTCTTTGTTGTTGCTTCAATCTTATGAACCTGCAATTAAAAATTTCTTGTGCACTGGTTACAAATCCCTATGCTCTGACACCATGTAATATTTTTAGATACAAAGATCTAGATTTGCAAAAAAATGAACAAACTTGCAAGAGAAGGAAGGAGTGAGCAATAATAAAGAAAATAATGAAATTAATTCTACAATATTAGTTTTGGAATCAATACATAAAAGCAACTAAGTTAATCTTAGTTGTACATGCAATAATTATGGATAGTTAAAGCTAACTGAAGCGAAGTGTGCTTTATGTTATGCTAATGTTCACATGCACCACATGCAAGCAGTAAGTTAACTAACTAAGGCAAGTTCACATCGCATGCAAGCAGTAAGTTAACTAACCAAGCCAAGTGGACATCACATGCAATATCTAGATTTGAACACCAACAAGGTGATCGTGGAACTCTTGTACATCCTACTATTGGGAATCATTTCTCTGTATCTCCTTATTCAGATTGTAACACATAGCAGAAATTATAGCAGATGCCCTCATGTCTAACTTCTCTTCCTTCCAAGCTATTTTTGGGTCAGACAAAGAGTTTGATTCCTCTGAATGCTTGGACCAATCCAAACTGTACTATTTGTGGCAGAAGTGGCTTGACTCTTTTATCATTTCCAAGCCTGGTAAGGATTTCAATTTAAATTTTTGGAATCGTTGGTAGAGTTTCATTGGTCTTTGTTGCTATTGTTGTTGCCATTTTTAGCTTTGTGTTGTGGATCCATGTCTCCTCCCCACACATCTTCATGCACTTTCCGTGTTAATTTTCTGGAACCAATTTTTTTAAGGTGACCTCTTCACGTTATTATATGAATTCAGCTACTCTTTGACAACAGTCTTGGAACTAAAAGATTTTTTGACTCCGACATCCCTTCCTATGGTACTTTTGACATCCTACAGATCTAATGAATCTCTCTCCAGTCTTATTCTTGATGAATTTTTGCACCTTTCTATGAATCTTGAATCCCTATAACTGTCATTCCTTTTGGACTTTCAATTCTGGCTTTGTTTTTTTCCTAAAACTTCATTTTATGGCATATCTCCACTTGTCTTGCCTGAATTGGGGTGGTTGAATCTATTGAGTTTTTATGTCTGGAGTTGTCACTTCTTTTGGCCGACATCTCTTTCTTTATTTCTCAGCTGGCTCCACTCCTATCTCAAATCATCCACTTCTCCCTTTCTAACCCTTAGCTACCTAATATACAGGCTCATGACCCTTGACTTGTTGTTATCCTCTTGCTCTGATCCGGCTCACACTGCTTACGTGTTTTGGGTACTTTGGTCCCCTTGTCGGTTTCGGGTCATGGAGGCAGTTTTGGACCCATTTGGGTTTGACACATCTGCACATAAGGATTTCATTCAAGCTACTTTGGATGCTGAGAAGACACATGGTTCGGGGAAGACTCGCCATGACATCTTGCACTGCCCTGGTAACAATTCTCTTCTCAAGTCTCTTTGTTCTCCTTCCCTCACTTTTAGGGTTGCTGGTTCTTGGCGTGGGTCAGGAAATTAAAATATGTATGGTTGGGATGCTCGTTCATCCAACAAGATCATTTTCCCCGCACCTAATATCAAGCTACTAATATTTGACTATGAGGAACTGTGGGGACAGGCGATGAGCTTACTGAAACGAGCACTAGTTGATCATTGGGTGTTCACAGAGATGGTAGGACATGATATGCAAGCTTGGGTTAAAAAGAGATGGGTTCCTCTGGATGGGTATCCTCCCAAGGTTAGCCGACTTATGAACTCTTGGTTCAAAATTCAATTCTTGTACTCAGAGGATGTAGAGAAAATACTTAAAAGATCTTGGGTTCATGGGTGGAGGTTTCTACAACGCCATGAATGATATGTCGGTTTCAACTCTATCATGGAGACCCCACTCCCTCCCTCGAATAACCTTGTTTGGGTTAAGATCCCATGTTTTCCCTTGGAATATTGGACTAAGTCAGCTATTTCTGCCATTGGCAACACCATTGGAAGAATTTTCTACATTGATCCAGGCTGTATGGGTGCTTGGGATAAGCGCATTGCTTGGATATTGGTGGAGGTCAAATTTTCTAGAGGTCTACCTGGTAACATTGATTTGGATTGGGTTGCTTCTCATCAGGGACATAGGGTGGATTATTGGGGTCTCCTATTCTGGTGCCTCCTCTGCCACCAGACCGACTACTTGAAGTGACGTTGTCCCAGGATGAACTATCGGTCGAGGCGGCTTCCTGTTCACACGTCTGCTTGGGGCACTAAATAATGGGAATTGGACTTGGATATGTAGCTCCCTTCAAAGAAAGGTAAGGTAACTGAATCACCTTCCCTCAATTCCTTTCCTCCCCACACATTACCATCTTCAGCCTCCCCACAACACTCTAATCCGCTACTGGCCTGTGCTCCTTCCCTGGTCTTTTCGGCATTTCCCTAGAGAAGTTCGTCCTTACTCTTTTTTCCAAGGAAGGCATATGCCCGCTCACCTTTTTCCGACTCCCATTAGCTTACCCATTACCCCTCCACATCCACCTCTGCCTCCTGATGCTGCTCATCGATCCCCCTTCATGCATTTCCTTAAAACTGCTTCGCCTCCACCCATCCCCATACCTGACTCAAGGTCGGTCATGGATTCCCCACATAACTCTATTGGAAGTGATTTTTATTTCCTTTTCATGAACCCAAACCTTGATATGGTAGCCCTCACTGTACATGACGGCCATGTTAAAGAGGACCATATTAAAATTTCCCCTATTTCGGCTTTGAACATCACTGTTCACAAGAGGGGGAAAACTGAAAGTTACCATTTCCAAGGTTGGAAAAAAGCTCGATCCATTTTCACTGTCAACTCGGAGGGGTTACGTGGTATCCCCATTATTTCATTTTTTCACTCCTGGGCACTTAGAGCTTACATTCCCATCCCTCCTATGCCATGAATCACATCCTTCCTCTAAATCTTTGTGGGCTTGGAGATCATTCCAAGTACCTGAGTCTCAAGAATCTCTTTGCAAAACTCTCTCCCTTCCATTGGGGGAATTTTGAGGTCTAAAATGGGCATCCTAAGGGAATAATAAAATAATAGCTAAACCAATAAAATAATATTTATGAATTTCTAGTTCACTTTTTGCACCACAATCCATGTAACCATAGTTAAATTCAATTCAAAAATTGTACCAAAATAAAATTAATAAAAAAATTGTATTGATGTGACTATAAATAAGGATGAGCTTTTCAAGAAAAAATCATTATCATTGAACAACTAATGCATTTGTCCTTTGTACTTAAATAACTTAAAATATAAGTATAAATATAAATATAAATCTATAAAATTTTAATTATATTATATGTTATTAATTAAAATTTATATTATTTAAATTGTATAATAACATGTAATTAATATACTACATAAAAATATTATAATATAATATAATATAATAAATGTATAGGGATATGCATTGTTTCTTTCAAGAAATATGAAATGACAATAATATATTTTTATTCAGAAAGTGTGAAATGACATTTATTATGAGTACGTTACTTTGACTTTAAAAGTACTTAGAGCACTACCATGGTTAACCATGAGTTATTATCCACCATTAAGAATGTGACATGTAAGTACCTTTAACTCAAGCAATGCCACCTCAACCATTAGGGATGATGTCATCCCCTAAAATGTGATTGGTTCTGATAAAGTGAATTTTGATTATACATTTTCCTTAGGAGGCCCATTTTAGACCTCAAAATTCCCCTAATGATCGTCGTTTTCCAAGAAACCATGTGTGCCATATCAAAATAAATCTCTTATTTCCTCTCCATTTTCCCTAGATGGTTGTTAGCTGGTGTTGGCTCAGTGGGTTTATTAGCGGGGGCTCATAGTCATGTGGGATCCATCTTTTGCTAAATTTCATGCTTTTCATTTCTTTGTTGGCATCATCTTGTCTGGAGAAATTCGTGACTATGAACACTATCACTTGATTAACCTGTATGCACATTGTTGTAACCTTACTTCTTTTTGCGCCCACATTCGATCATCCAACATCTTGAACATCCCTAACCTGACAACCTGATACTGCTTGGTGATCTTAAGGCCACCTTGACTATGTTGGAATGTTGGGGCTCTCACTGTCATCCTGATCCCCTTGTGGATTGTATCGCTCATATTTTTGATGACCACCACTTGGTCGATATTTGCTCCTCGCCTCTCTCTCTGACTTGGTCAAATCACAGGACTTGTGTGGAATTTATTGGTAAAACAATGGACATGGTTATTGTACATGAAGGTGTGCTTTAATTACTTGGTGGCTTGTGCTCTTGTGTCATCAAATCATCTCTATCTAATCATCATCATGTCAGCCTTTTTTGGCGCTTGGAGACAATGCACAAATGCCTTCCTTTTAAATTCAATCGGGTGTGGTTGGAAGGCCTTGCATCCTTAGACTTGGTTAGGGATGTTTGTACTTTCGATGGTATTGGATTAGGAAATTTGGCTTTTTGGATCCTCACTCATAATTTCTATGCACTTAGGGCTAGGACTAAGACATGGGAACCCCACAAGAAACTTCGAATGATTCTAGATATTCGCTCTATTGACACACATCTCGGGGACATTTATGCATCCATAGAGGCCCAAAATCTACACTTGCAAGTGATGGAGGCCCTTGAAATTTTGGAAAAGAGGACAAATGAAATTCCGAGAGCCCAGGAAATCACCTAGAAGCTAAAGAGCTGAGTCTTTTGGCTCTAGGAAGGTGATCACAACACTAATTTTTTTTATAACGCTAAAAACGAGAAAAATCACAATGCCATCTGGCACATTGAGATAGAATATGGCACACTTATACACTCTACTCAAGATATTCAAAGGGAGGCATTCAGGTATTTTTATCATCAATAAAGGTGCAGGGAAGGTGTTGTTCTCCTTGATCAATATTGGGCCCTTGAAAAATATCCTTACATTTTTATGGTGCTGCCAATGAGGCATTGGGAAATATAGTCAGTAAGCCAAAGTTTCTGGTTGTACTCAAATCTTTTGCCTGAGACAACAACCCTGATCTAGATGGATGGCCGCCATAAATGTATCCCCATTTTTTTGAAGTCATGGTTGATGACATCCTGAACGTTGTTGAGGAGTCCTGTATTTTGGGCAATATTCTGGGAGATATTAATTCGAATTTCATTGTTCCTATTTCGAAGTCCTCTTGCCCGAAAAATTTCCAAGAATTTAGACCCATATCATTTTGTAATGTGATCTATAAAATTATTTCGAAGATGATAGCACAACACATTTTTGGATCCCTCTCTTTACACATTTCACATGAAAAATATGGGTTTCTTTTTTATCAACTCATTCACGATTCTATTGATATGGCGCAAGAGTGTTTACATTCTTTCCACACTTAGAAATCGTAAGCCATTATTATGAAAATTGATCTTCATAAAGCCTATGACAATGTGGATTGCGCATATATTTGCCTCATGCTTCACAAGGACAGACTGACTCCACAAAATGTAATCTAGATCTTGGCATGTATTTCTCCAATGTGTTTTTCTGTCATCATAAATGGCTTGCCTTCAAATTTCTTCAGAGATGGTCGGGGCCTTCACCAGGGCTAGTCACTCTCACCCCTTATCTTCATCTTTATCATGGATGGGGTTAGTACCCACATCAAGGATTTGCATAACAGAGAAATATTTTTGGCATTCATATCTCCATGGGAATCATGATTACACACTCTTTTTTGTTGATGACATCTTTCTTTTTCACATTATTTCAGGTGCACAGTGGACCGCCATGCACTACATATTCCTTGGATATGGGGCCGCATCTGGTTTGGTGACTAATGGACTCAAATCCTGGCTCATTTCGGCCACTCTAAACAAGGTGGAACTTCAGATAATAGTTAGCCTTTTTAATTTAGTACAGGCTCCTCTATCTGGGGGTTTTACATATCTTGGTTTTCGCTTGAAGCCTTGTAATTACCACAACAAATATTGTTTTTGGTTGGTGGAGAAATTTCAGCGAAGGTTGGATTCATGGTCACATAGGTCGATTTCCTTGGGTGGTCGTTTTATTCTCATTCAAGTTGTGCTACAACGACTAGAGGTTTATTGGGCACATATTTTTTTCATTCCTTTCTTTATCATCTTACGTATTAGGGCTATTATTTCTAGCTTCCTTTGGTCTAGTGCATGTGGATCCAAAAAATTCCACCTTTGCAGATTGGATTTGATCACACTTCCCAAACTGCTCAGTGGTTGGGGTTGGCTGGATATTCAGAATTTCTCTCAAGAAATTAATTAAATCACTATGGCAGACGCTCACTGGGCCTGTTCTTTGGCCCTCACTTTTCGAGCTAAGTATAATATCCAATATGAATTATCGTTGTATTACAGGTCTGCATTCCTCTCCTCTCACGGTGGATCATGCATATGGTTAGGCTTCAGCTGCATAGCTGATCTCCTCCATTGTAGGTCTTGGACGCTGATTGCCTCAGGGGCCTCTCCTCTGATTTTAATATGCCTCTTCATCTCCGTCATATGCTTGTGCAGAAAGGTATTTTTTTCCTTAGCCAAATTATTTCACATTGGCAACAGGGTTGTCCAATTTGGAGGATTGCTACAGAACTTGGTTTTCCTCAACACTCTTTGGAGGAGTGGCAGGCTGTGGTGAATTGGTTCAAACAGGCCAATTTTTGCATCAACTCTTCCGAGGACAATGTATTTTGGTGCAACAGGTCTAATGGGGATTCCATCAAGGTGGAGGACTTATATGCCAACCTCATATCCACTCACTCATAGGAAGCAGATCAATATTTCCTTATGAATTTCTGGAGGAGAAACATCCCCTTTAAGATCATTCTCTTTGTCTAGCTCACCTGGAAGAACTGGATTCTCACTTGGTACAACCTGACTAAGCGAGGCTTTTAGGGGCCAGGGATTTGATCTTTTTGTAGAAATGCAGTTGAAACTGCTTCTTACCTCTTTCTCATATGCTCTTTTGTTATATATATTTGGTATTTGTTCTCTAATATTTTGTAGGATCACATTTCGTGGGCCCTTGGAATATTATAGTGTATCCACACATGGGAATAGAAGGAATAGATGTATAACTCTCTCACTTTTTTTCTTTTTTTGGGAGATTTTGTTGGCCAGAAACAAACACATTTTCGAAGGTACTTGGATTGCTCCACATAGGATCTATTTCTCTATTCTAGCTTGGTTGAACACACAAGAAAATCCTTTTATTCCTCCCATAGATTTTTCTCATTGACTTCACCCTCATTCAGTGAACCTGTCGACTGGTTATTTAGATGGATCTGAGAAATAGGGCATCTGTGGCTATGGGCCTGGATCAAACTGGTGAAAATGAAATATTACTCCTTTCTTTGGAATGGTGGCCATGGTACAAATATTAGGTCAGATATCCTTTCTCTCTGGAGTCTGATATGGGTTGCCTACAACTTGCAGCTTTCCACTTTTCACATTTATGGAGACGCCAAAACTGTTATCATCGAGGTAAATGGCCTCAACAATTTTCAGCCTCCCGGTTTATAGATCTAGATCATTCGGATCAAATATTTGCTACAATGCTTTCATTTTCCCCCTATTCAACACATCTTTAGGGAGGAAAACACTCGGGCGGATTTTCTCTCCAAGAGGGGCTTGTAGGAACCTTTTGGTCACATGTAAATTCAACACTATTTTGGTGTTCTGTTGGTTGACTTATTCTCCATTTCGCTTCCCTAACACCTGTTGCATCGGTGTCGGTTTCTCTTCTCCCTTGTGAGCATGGTTTTTGTTTCCTTTCTCATTTCTCTGTTTATATTTCTGAACTCTATGTTTGCTGACTCCCAGTTTGTACGATGGTGCTGGTATTTTTAGTATTGTGATGTTTTTTTGTATTGATGAGGGACATTTGACTGCATTTCATCCTACCACTACGTGGTGACAATCTGGTCATACTTGCAGGACATATCCTAATCCGAATGTACTGTTATATTTATTTTATATACAACAAACAACGTTTTTTCCTCTCTAAAAAAAAGGTGTGGGCCTCTCCATCTAGGAGTGTCGTTGACGTGATGCCGACGGTGAAGATTGTTGCTTCAAATCATGACTTGGTAGCTTAATTTAGCTATGGACGTGCTCTCAAAATAAATTGGGACATCAAATTTGTGATACATCAATTTTAAGTGACTGTGTATAGAAATTACTTAGATGACACTCCAACCGCTTTCATTGTAGACGATGGATTATGGTGACATGGTTTTCTACTCAGGTCAGAAGGTTTTAAGCATTACTCATTTATTGGGGCCTTGTCGATCGTCTCCATGGAATAATACTTGGGAATTATTGATTGTTGTGTTGGTGCTTTTTTGTGAAACAATACTATGCATTTATTTCGGTTTTGTTAGCAGAGTTCATGTTCGACTTCGGAAGGGAAGAGTTTCTACTGGGGTATCAATGGATAGTTTTATGACTATTGGTTTTATTGTATAATTGGCTTTTGTCGTAATGAAATTTGTTAAATAGTTTTTTTTTTTGAGTGAGTTTGTAAAATTTGTAAGTTAAAGGTGCAAAACCAATTAATTAAGATAGGAATATATTAGTGGTTGTCGATGTTTTTCAGTGCCAAGAAAATGTATCAGTAATTTTATTGTGTGAGTATGTTATATGTTGATTCTTGTTGTGCTTCGAGATTCAAGATAATCAGTGGTAGGTTACTTTTTGAGATTCCAATGTGTGAGAAAGGTTAGTTGCATAATTGATTGTTCGATACACTTAGTACCCAAACAATTCACCAATATGACTATCAAAATTGTAGTTCGCTACATTTTTAAAGATGGGAGTTTTTCCATATAGTGGTCTAGGATCAAGATTGTCCTTCGGGAGACCGAGAAGCATCAATTATACAAAGTTCATCAAAGATGGTCAGAGGCGTCTATGTTTTAAATGGAGTTCAAGTGACAAATTGAATATGTGGTGGTGAAGAAAGAGCGGTGTTTGCGAGATTCCAGAGTAGATGTAAGTGTTGATGAAGACCAGCTAGACATATGTGACTATAATGTAAGCATTAAAAGGGGGACTTGGAATAATTATTACAATAGTATATAGGTAATAATAATTTGTTAGTTGTTGATTTTTGTTGAGATATTTTCTGAAGAAGAAATTTCTTGGTTTGGAAATTGTGGGATCTCATTTAAGCATTGTTTTATGTGGCTTGTAATTTGGTTTTGAATGTAACATGTGAATATTATTTTGTGTGAAACCCGTGTCCTATGTCTACTCCTCTAAATTCTTTCTCAGTATAGATTAAACAACTGACCTCTTTTGACAGTCAAATTTCTAAATATTCCTTAAATATGCAATCAACATAAGTTCAACACATGATCTCTTGGTCCAACAAAGGTTATAATGCAAGATGATGATTTTTATCTCACACCCATCTATATCAATTTGGACATTAATATCAAATGATAATTGGATTTATTTAGAAACTATAAGGTTTGAATGGAAAATCAAACAAGTAAGAAGATAAAAATGTATAGTATATGATTGCAAGATTGTTGAGATGTTTTTATATACATTTTCAATTCTTAGAATATTTCAAAATTAAATAAATAGTAATGCGATAAAAAAAATAACCTCATTCTTATCCATTGATTATTTTAGTATTTCGAAATGAGCAATTTAATTAATTCACTGAAATATAAAGACAATAACATTAAAGTATGTTCTCATATGGATGCGACAACATCTATGGGTCAATTGACATTATCCTCTAACTGTAAAATTGTTGGGTACGTGAAACAGAGGAGCAACAACAAACGCAAGCCAAATTTTTACAGCTTTAACTCTCTTTTATAAGAGAGTGTCATCTATGTTATAAACATTAAATAGTAATAAATTAGTAATAAAGTATTCAATGTATACATTGAAATGGTAAATTGAGGTTATGCTCTTGAGTTTAAGTTGTTTGTGGATTCATTCTAGAATCCTAAGCACATGGGGATTTGATATTTTGGAAATCCCTATTCGAAATAAGGATATGTGCTCCGTTATGGCAGGTGGTTGGGAAAAATGATCCAAACTTCTAACCTAAATTTATTTTTTGCAACTGACCTGATGAATTTTAATTAACTTTGAAATAATAAATGAAATATGTATATTCTTCATTTATATATTTCTCATATAATATTTTATATGAATTATTGTCTACACTATTGTTGTGCCATTCATAAAATTGGCCATGCAGCCTTCCATCCACCATTAATAATAAACGAGCCTCGTGCAAGAATTAAAATATTCAAACTACTCACTTCACTCTATAATGCAAAGGGCTCAACAGCTCATGTGAAAGAGATATGTGCCCGATCCAGTCGATTAATTCATCAATTTGCGGCCTCTTAATACTGGTGTCTTGACTATTCTTCTTTTGTTTGTATTATTAACTAAAGAAAACACTACATGTTCATATAATAATATTAGAGTCTCTGTAATGACATGGATTGTTACTCATCAAATAGAAAACCATCCTGATGGATCCACCAAATAAATTATAGCAGCATGATTTTTGTCCTAAGAATTAAATTAAACCTTGTTTTATTATTCTTCGCCTAAAAACAAAAGCAAAATACACTCCATTTTTACCATATCAACATATCAATAGAAGAGATTACATCCTCCTTGATTTCTTATACATTTTCTTTAATTTATTACCTTCCACGTGGAGCATGTAATCACACAAATTCTTGAATACTCAGTATTTATGGATGGTTATCCTTAGAATATTAATACGACGTAGTTCAGTGGATGGTTATCCGTTGGGAATATTACTACGGCGGAGTTTAATAAAGAGTCTTTTTATTTTTCCTTCGTTTAATTTTTAGATAAATTCAAAATTTAATTTTATAAATTTACAGGTTTGAATTTATATAATTTGATATTTAAAAGAATGTATTTCTATGTATTTAAAAAATATAATTTATATAATTAAATATTATTAAATTATTAAGAATTATTTTATATTTTTAATTTTATTTATTTATTATTTCTGTATTGATTAAAAATGTTTATTATTAGAAATCTATTATTATATTTAAAAATAATAAGGTTTTAATATTCTACATTTGTTTATTTGGTCTTAGATAGATAGTGATTGGGTGTTTTGTTAAGACATTTATGACACTCCTTGATGTGAAGTCATTGATTCAATTTTCCGCTTTCATCAAAGTGATATATTTGACATGATAAAGATATAGTCCTGCCAAACATACAAAAAAAAGTAACCCACACTTACATGTTTTATAAATTCAAATCAAATATTCAACTCTATTATAATTTGTCATATAATAATGTAAAAAATTAAAAAATTATAAATATATAATTCAAATAGAAAAAATAATAATTAACTCTAACTAACCATTAATAAACTTTAATAAAAATCAAAATAATAATAAACATCCAAATATTTGTAGCATTCAGAATCTTTACCTAGATTATTACCCATAAATAAATTATTTCAGTGGATAATATTAACTTTAATACCATTCAATCTAATCTGCAATCAAGATCAAGTTAAATAAAAAAATAAACATAAAAACAAATCTCAGTGACTTGTTGAGTTCAAAATCTTTACCCAACACATTATAGCCATTAAAAAATTATTAGATGACATGACATCATTAACTTAAATACCTAAGTGATGACATCATTAGGTTTTAACATTTTCAGTCGCTTCCCGTAGATGTTGATGATCTAAGTGATGATATCCACGTATTTAATTAGTTTTCCTATGTTCATGATCCAAGTAATGACATGATGAGGCTGCCCGTTGTAATCGTTTCCGTTGAAAATCTAATTGATCACACCACGAGGTTCTCGCTTTAGCTAGCACACAATACTTTGTAGCCAATTTTTATATGATTTTATTGGTAAAGGTATGGGTTAAATATTTTTTTATTGAAGAATATTTATTTATATTTATTTTAGTTTAAGATGAGGGTGAAATCTTTTGAGATGTAAAGAGATTTAATTTTTTTTTGGTATGTGGTAGATGAGATAAGTTTAGGTTGTTTTAATTTTTTTTTTAAACAAAAATTAATAAAATAAAAATAATAATATATAATTTTGATTTTAATTTTTATTTTAACATAGGATTATTTTTATTTTATTTTATTTTATTTTAACTGAGTTAAATGTTTATATTACATTACATTACAACATCTTTAACATAGTGGGATTGGGTGAGGTGTGTATAAATTTTAAGGAAATTTTTATTTATTTGTTTTTTACTGGGCTCTAATTAAGCTAAAGTTCCAAAATGGATGGTCATGTTCTCTTAGTTGATTATAGTAATGACACATGTTTAGAGCAACACATTTTGGGTAGGTATGACATCTGATTTATAGGTGCGAGAGTGTATACATATGTAAGGGTTTTCGACGGAAGATGAAGTCATGCCACATGTTTTTCAAGTGGAAGATCACCTTGTCTCTTTGATGCTTTCACATTTACGAGTAGAGGGGATCATGCAATCCATACATTGTCGAAGTAAAGATAGAACCTTGCGGCCATAGATGGAGGATTCTCTTTGGTGTAACAAGTCCATCGATCTAGCTACCTTTTTTGATTTGGTAAGCAATATTGGGTTCTCTTGGGTGGAAAAAGAGGGACACATTGGAGCCCTTAGTAGAAGACAATAAAGTATTAGGTTATTGTTGGGTGGGATTGAACTCCAACTGTGAAGTAGCATATTTTTTTGGTGCATTGTTTCTAAGGAAGCTTATGTGAGTTTCTTTTTGAAATCATCCCACAAGGGTGTTCCTTTGTGTTTTTTGGGTAAAAATTCTGAGGAATCAAATGGAAATTATGTTGGCATTATGGCTAATGTGTTGTCCTTGATGTCAACCTAGATATCAACTTGTCACATAATGTCATCATGGTTTTCTCACATTCTAGTCACATGTCATCATGATTGAGTGCAAGATTTGTGTTCCTACGTTAGGTCATGGATGGAGGATGATTCTTAATGATTGGAAAGGTGATTACAAGAGTCTTGATTATTACAAAGGAAGTGTAAAAGTTTGTACAACTATTGCAGAAGATGGAGATGTGCGCCTCAAAGTTATGTACTGAGAGGAGAAGGTTTTTGCCTAAAATAAGCTATAGTCGTTGGGAATTACACCTCCACAGTGCGATTATAGGCTCTTAGTCACTGAGAGGCCAATGGAAATGTAATGACTATAGTCTCTTAGAGCTAGTTATCATCCTAGTGACTGTTCCTGTAGGTGATGAAAATTAAAAACCCCGAGTGAAACAAATTTTTTTCCCATGGAATTTGCGAGTGCAAGGTTGAATTGATATGGTCAATAGTACCATTCAACAAATACCCTTGATTTTGATGTGGTATTATTGGGATGAAGTAGCTATAAAAAGGAAGTGAAGTTTATCGGTTTGGGATGTGATTTGATCAACTTGTGTTTCCTTTTTTCTAGAACATGTACTCACATAAGTGAGTGAAGTACTAAGTGATCTGAAAAGTCTCAGTATGGTAAGCACTATTTTCTTTAAGAATTTGTTATAGGAGTGAGGGCCATGAATTATTTTTCTTACTTTGATCGATGTATCTTCTTGAATGGTGGGACTTAGTTTCTCCATCAGCATCATGGTTTATCCACATATCTTATTTCACACGTAAAGACTGGTTATTTATTGCAGAATGTGTATATGCATAGACCCTAAATTTTTGTTGCAAGCTATGTACTGAATGTAGGTAATTGGGATATGATTTTAGGCTATTTATGGCCCAGAATTAATAGATGGCGAGCACGAGCTCTTCCAAATATCATCATTCGACTAGCAGTTTTCAAGATCACGCTCGTTTATTTTCAATACATAAGGAAAATATCCATTTGAATTAATTTGATGCAGGATATACATGCCTTTATGACTAGTTTGCTTGAAGGGAGACACAACTTTGTATGTCGAAGATCTACATTTACCTTGGTTCACTGCAGCAGTTTCTCTGATCAACATAGTAAAAAATATTTATGAAATAGTTTCCTATTATTTCAGAAGTTGTAGGGATTTTATTCATTGACTTATGCTTCACATTGATAATTTGATTGATGAAGCTGATGTTCTTCTCTATCTTGATGACTTATTTACTATGATGGTGGTAGAAGATTAGTGAAATGTTTTGAGAGTATATGTATATAAAGATCACTTAATTTTGTAGGGTTTTGAGACCATTTTGCAGTGACTATTGAAAAGGTTTTGCAAGGACAAATAGGTCTCTTTTCTTGTTATATAATTAAAGTGTTGTTGTGTATGGTTTTCTCTATTCATATAGTGTGGCATATGAGAGAGGCTGTGTAATATTTGACTAAAAGACATTTATATTGCTATTATTGTATTAGAGAAGGGTTTATAGACATAGGGAAACGATCGATTTTATGGAGAGATCTAATAGATGATACTATGCTAGAGAAGAGAAAAGTTGATTGAAGTGTGTGAATTGTATTGAGTACGAAAATATCCTTTTAAATTTTTCTTGTTTTGAGAGAATACTCTAGCAATCATTTGATTTAACAAATAGATTGTATGCAAAGGTTATATAGTTTATTTTGTTTGTTTCTTCAGATATTGCATAGAGTATTATGACAGAGATATTCCAGTAGCTTTTTGATCCCTTTATGTGCATATATGGTTGAGATCCAAATGAGGTCTATGTCAAAAGGTTGGTATTTTGATTGATTTTGACAGAGTTATTTGAATGAAAAGGTATGCAGGATATATGAAGCAAAGGAAGGCAGAAGCTAGGCAATGCATTGATTCAAATCCTTATGCATAATATGTTGTTTTTATCTTGCTTGTGAATTTGGCTATTAAAGTTAGTTGATTTATCAGTTCTAATTGTAAACAAAATTCATAATTTATCGTGTTATGATGTTATGTTAAGGAATTTGTTGGTACATATTCAATTGATTTATTTTGAGAATATTATCTTGTTCTTACAATAGATAAGTTTTGGAAGTTTTGTTTGATCAATATTTTGTTTGGAGAGAATCCTTTTGTCTATCGTGGGTCTAGTTTGATACATTCTTGTAAACTAGCTTACCAGATCAGTGGTGCTGTAGGTGGTCCTAGTCTGGAAAATTGTGAAATGTAGATCACAATAAGGTAGAGGGAGTGGTTGCTTCCTTCCAGTAGTAGCTAGAAAATTTAGTGAAGGTAGGATCCTTCATAAGGTAGGAACCCGCGCACTGGAAAAATCCTACACTAGTGCAAGACGTAAAGAATTTTCTTTAATAAGAAGAAGAAAAAGAAGACAACAACAACGATGGTTCTCTCCCATTTTGAATTTCCACCTAAAAATCATGTGTAACTATGTGTTGATGTGTTGTTGGTGAGTTGTACTTCTTATGTTTATCTACTCTTCTGTTGAATGCTACCCATGGTTTCTAAATATGTATAGATCTACAACATAATGTGTTGTTATTGAAATAATGGTTCAAGAAGACTTTGAAATCAAAAGCATAAGTTAAGTAAAAATTTGTTGGAAATAAAATACTGATTCACCACCCCTCTCAATATTTATTAGGATAGGTATAAGAGAAAGACCTTTAGAAGTAGTTTAATCCCCAAAATGGCAGTCCAACCAGGATGGAGGTTTTATGTTTTCAACCATAGATTTTTGAACGGAAAATATTTTTTTAGCTTAAGTATGCAATTTTTTTATATATACTTTTCTTTCCAACAAATTTTTACAATCTAGGGCATAGGAAAATATCTTATTTGAGTTAGATGTTCTTTTTCAATCAATTTAATAGTCTCATTTTTTATTGGTTTATTTTATATGGAGTTGGGAAATTTAAAACATTATAATTTTATCAACGTGTTACTTAAAGTATAATTTTACAAGACCCTTTTGAGCCTAACTTAATGCCTTAGCTGACGCAAACCATGGTGGATCTTACGTCTGCTGGGGACGTTTCTGGTACAACCTAAGGAGCGAATAAAAGAGCACATGTGTCTGAAAGCTTGGATTCTGAGAAAGAAAATTCCATGAGGAACAACGAGTTGACCTTGGTTCCTACTTCACTGCTTGCAGGGACTTGGCAGATCATTCAGAAGAGAAAAGGCAAGCGTGAAAAGCCCAATCCTGCTAGCAATATGTAAATATTTGGGTAGCTTCCCTACAATGTGTTCTTGAGCACACTGGCCCTTTGGGTGCCTTGAATGCTTAATTGCATCAATAAAATGTAACTTTTCATTAATTATTAATAAAAAGTTGTTGATTTTTCCCTTGGAAAAACAAAGTATAATTTTACTTTTAAATCTAAGAAAAAATCACCAAAAAAAAATTAAAAAATAATATTTATAAGGTGTATATCAACTTAACAAAATAATATTTATGAGGTGTATATTATATCAATTAGTTAGTGTAGAGTTTATACTTTATCATTTTTTTAAAGGAAAAAGTTAAATTACCATAAGTATTTTCAAAAATTAACTTATTCTAAAAAATACGATTTTATCATTTCATTAACATATTTTTAAATATTTGAATAATAATTACAAGGATAAGCCTATCTATTTGGAAATAATATTTTCATAATTTTAATTTATTTATCAATGATTATTAAGTGATTAGTAAGGATTTAATCTCTGCAAAATATTTTACTATATTCTTAATACTAATAACAAATCAAAGTTTCACATTTATCTCCAAGGTAGTTTTGTGTTTTCTAGTCTTTTAACTATGCTCATAGTTGTGACTATTTTTGAATATGGCTTTCAAAATTTTAATTCATATGAATATGAGTTAGGGGTTTTTGGGCATGTGGTATTAGTAAACCATGGTATTGGAACAAAATAATTTAATAATCTTGTTTCATATATAGATATATTGTTCTTTCAAATTAATCACATCATTGAGTTTTTGATGAATCACATTGAAATGTCCAAAAAAAAATGACGATATGATTAATCCAAAAAAATGGTCTCAAAACAATATGAATCACAAAAGTTTGAACTCAGTAATCTTGTTTTTTTGTTCTTTTAAATATATATGTTTAACTCATACATTAATTCTTTTTATTTAATTTAAAATAAAATTATAATCTAGTTAATATATATATATATATATATATATATATATATATATATATATAGTCTTTGCAATGTAAGATGTATCATGAAATTAGTGTTTGCATATACTAATATTTACCAATAATTTTAATTTATATAACTAAATTTTAAATATAAAAAATTTGAAAAATGCAAATTACAAATATTATAAGACATAATATCTAATTTAATGAGTGGTTAATCATCATTTAAATGATGATCTAATTAATAGAGATGAAAATATCAAATTCTTAAATCTTGTTTAATAGCATATACTTTGGTCGATAAATGTTTTTTTTTTAGAATGAGCATATACTTTATTTAAAAATATATATTACTAATTTAAATGAGGTCATTAAATTGCATTCGTTCATCAAATTAATATTTGAAATTTTCTTTTTCCCTATTTTATTTTTACATATTAATTTGATTATCAAAATTATAAAGAGATGCATAATCTACTCCTATTTAAATACATAACTTCTTATAAATTGGATATAGTTTTAAACTAAATTTATTTCTATGTATGGTTTTTTTTTCTTTTTTTCCAAGAAAGAAAAAAATACTGTTTGTTTGTATTAACAGTGCATAGATTGAAACATTACATTCCATCATGAGCTGATGAGAAGAAACTGGTCGAACACATCAATCCGCAGTGAGCGGAGTGAGCGGATAGATAGTAATGACCAAACATCACTGGGGAGTAATCACCCAGAACAAATTACGAGTCCAGCAAAGGGCACACAAAAATGGCCACTCTACTTAAAGAGAGGAATAGAAGCGGACAGTTGCTGAACTCTTCAATAACATGTGATGTGATATGGAAAAAGGATCAAAGTAAAAATCTGGCTCACTTGTTAAAAACTTCAATGACCCTGTGAGAAAGAGATAAGCACTGCAAGATTGAGGTCAAAGATTGTTAATATAAAACTGTATGCAATATAAATAGTTATCCGGATCTCTTATATTCCTTCGACTGGATCATTGAGAACAACAATTTCAGGCTCGCTTGACAAAACAGCTACTGGCGTTGAATAATTTTCAGGCTCGCTTGACCGCTCCTTCAGATGTAATGATGGCATCATATATCAAGAATGTAAATATAAAATTGTGTATAACAGGAACATTGGGGAACACATCATATCTGGCTCGCTTGATAGATCAGCAGATGTAGTTGTATGTTAATCAGATACGCATGAGAACTCCAACTACTATGTTGAAAGGCCAATCATGTGTGGCCGAAAACCGACCCGACTGAATAAAGCCGACTCCCAGATACCGAAATGACTGGAGCAATGTAATATATCAGGCTCGCTTGAGAGCCTTCTATTCGCATAATATCAGGCTCGCTTATCCCCATGTATGGTTATATAAAACTCTGTCATCATATTAAAATTTGTTGAGTAAACTCTGATATTACAATTTATAATTGTCACAATCAATTGGACCATTGTCGGATGTATACGGATTTGGTTTCATGTTTTTTAAAGGATTTATTAATTGAATAAAATGATCGTCAAAAATATGATGGTCAGTCCAACTAATCTTGGTAATTAGTTAACGTCGTTCAAACCCGTCTTGTGAAAAAAACGAGATTTAAAGAAAGCCCTTAGACTCGAGAAGAAAATCACAAGTTCATGGTATACGTTAAAAGAACATCGCCACAAAATCTCGCATTCCCTACCAAAGAGAGCAGGCCAACCATCTCATCCAACATCCGTTAAAGGAACCTTTACTGGTTTTGAATTTTACGATGACCTTAAATCTCGTTATTTATTGTAGGGAATCTCCGTTGTGTCAAGAGCGGTCTATTGAGCCGAGGTGAGGCATTTTAGTTGGTGATGTTGTATCGAATTTTTGTTGTGGTAAGATTTGTTTATTGAAAGAGATGAGGCATCTTAGTTGGTGATGTTGGAGTGAGTGAGAAGTTGATTCAGTGAGGCATTTTATAGGTGTGAAATTTTGTTTTAGAGATTACAAACTATCAACGATCAATGGTTATTTCAGGTGGGGTGATTTTCCTTAATAGTCATCTTGCATTCGTGGATAACAACCAGCCATAAATATTTATCGTCTTCACTGTTAATTTGACAACTGTGAATTATGATAGAATTTCCCATTATTAAAAAAAAAGTTTTATAAATATGAAAATATTTTATTATAACATTTATTTACATGAAAATTTAATTATAAATTAAAATTAATAATTGTTGTGGTACTTAAACTTTTAATATGACCCACATCTACAAGAAAATTAAGGGCTCGTTACAAATCATGAAAAAAAGTATTAAGTGGGTTATTATAATATGAAACTTGCAAGTTTTTCTTTCTTTAAGAGATGATTACATCAATGGCAGATTTTAGGAATATTTTGGAATTTGATAGTTACTAATTTGGAATAATGCTCACAACAGTATATAGGTAAGGTAAGATTAATTTGTTGGTTGTTGAGTTTTATTGAGAGATTTTTTCAAGAAGCAATTTCTTAATTTGGAAACTTCCAGATCTCATAAACACTATTTATGTGGCTTGTAATTTGATTTTAAATATAATATACTAATATTTTTGTGCGTGTAATCAGTTTCTGCTCCTCCAATTCTTTCTTGGGCCCATATGGGCTGACTCCCTTAAGAAAAGGCTCCAAGGACATGGGAGAATTCTAAAGATAAAATCCCTACTATGTACATAGAGTAGACATAGATTTTTGTTGTGTATTTTCAGTGTTTTGCTGAGTTTGATGTGTGGTTAGTTGTTGTTGGAACACTAAGCGTTGTTGTATGAGGGACCGTTGGCCCGTGTACAGTGTAATCGATTCAAAACCTTGGAGAGGATCGAAGAGCTTGTCGAACCCCCAAAAGTGGTGATTGTTCTAGCTTTGAAAGTCATCAAATGTGCGTGTGAGAAGATGGCCGACGCTCTCGTTACCTGCACTACGTATCTCCATTGATTATTGTTGGATAATTTCGATGTAACCTGCTATTGGAGGCCTGTGGATTGTGGCGTTAAGCTGAGGTTATGCAACGACTGATCAGTTAGCAATTTCGAGTCAGTGGCAGGTGTGGGCCTACCCCGAGGGAGTAGCATAAATTCAACTTGGCTTTCGATGCTTTCGAATAATAGATGAAAAAGTTGTAGGCGCGGGAAACTTTTTGCCGGGTGTCGTAGGAACCCAACCAGGAAAATTGAGGATGGTCTGCGATGAACAATGGAGGATGGCCTGCGACGAATACAGTTTTAAACGCTGCAGGCGATGCCAAGGCAGAGAAAGGTAAGTAACTACCACTTTCTCAATATCCCCCTGCTTTTGCTGTTCCTCTCGAAGGTTCTGCATGGTCGGACATCCTGGGTGTTGTAATTGTGGCATACCACCCCCTACATGAGCTCTTGATTTAGTCTTTTTTCTTTCGGTGGTTATGTTGTTGGTGCACTAAGACTTCACACCTACATTTGGCTCTAATTTACCTCAGAAGTGCTGGTGTCTTTTGTTCGATTCTTGTCCCAGACAGTAATGATCATTTTGCGGATTGTTGGAATTTAATCTCAATCACCATCATGAATAAGCTAGCAACAACCATACTTACAGATTAATGTTTTTACAAAGAAGGACAAAGCCCATATCTGCAAGCTTACTTACCACATGAAATTCTTCCATAATGTTTGGAAAGTAGAGTACCCGACCATCACTCCATGTTTAAATCTTCCTCTCACCATATACCTACCTTTTGCTCGCCCACAACACTTCGCAATGATTAAATTTTTGACTTAACGCATTGCCACAATCTTTTATCTCCGTCGATGCGATATCGGTGGGACCCATCAAACTTTACGCATTATCCAAATCCACATACAAACCTTTGTGTTTCCTTTATTCCTTTTCGTTCACCTTTTTTCACTTCCTGTTGTTTAGCGTGTCGCATTTCGCACTTCGCACATCTTAGCCCTTACCTTTTGCACTCCATTACAAATTTTGCGATGGTGTGATGTGATATCGCCATCGCACATCGCAATCGTAGTATTTTTAAGTTTACCATTAAAAGTTTCCGCGGGTTAAATGTTTGAAGTTGTGATGCGATCACATATTGCACGTCGCAAAGCTCAGGAGGATAGCGCCAAGTTAAATGATGTCACCGCAGAGGTACGAGTTGCGATATCAGCATGGATGCGATATCATTTCAAGGTTGATATCTAAATATTTTGAAGTCTGGCGTCCAAAGGCTCTGTGCCCCATTTAATGAAAAAGTAGCAGATCATGGCAGAAGGACGATTTTGTAGTTTAACGTCCTATGCAGCATTAAATTGCATTTAATTGTAAATCTCAGCCATTTTTGTATTAAGTAGGATGTTTTCATATGTATCATGATGTGCAGAAAAACCTGATGAAGCAAAAGAGATGAAATATAAATTCTCTCTGGTTTTTGTCTCTGTGTGGCTCTGTATTTTTATGCATAACTGTGTTGTCATTGTTTTGGTTTAAATTTTCGCATTCTTTGTAAACTGGTTGTTGTGGGAAAAGAATTTTCGCTATTCTTTGAGCTTCTCGTATTCATGTATGTTTTCGACATGATATCGTAACATACCAGATTTTCCAACATGGTATCGGAGCTAGGTTTAGACTCTCAGTGAAAGAAAGTGTCTTTACTGAAGAGCTAAAAGTTTTTTTTGAAAAGAAAATTCTCCAATAGTGAGAAGGTTTTCATGTACATAGTGAAAATGGCAACAGCAAGCACAAGATTGACTAATCCACAAATACCATAATTTAATGGCAAAAATTATAATTATTGGGATATTACAATGAAGGTCGTGTTCTCCTCACAAGATATTTTGGAGCTGGTGGATAATGGATTCCAAGAACCAGTAGATGCAGCATCATACAATGCTTTGACACAAGCAGAAAGAGATTTTTTGAGGGACAATGAGAAGAAGGACTCCAAAGCCCTCCTCTATATTTTTCATGCAGTGCATGCAAGTATTTTCCCAAGGGTTGTAGCAGCAACGAAGTCCAAGCAAGCATGGGATAGCTTCCAAACAACCTACCAAGGCATGGAAAAGGTGAAGATAGAAGAACTACAAATGATGAGAAGAGAATTTTAAACATTATGTATGAAAGAGTTTGAGAATATAGACTCATATTTTACACATGTGATTGGGTTGGTTACCCAAATCAGGTCTCATGGTGAGACACTTGAGGAAAGGAGAATAGTTGAGAAAGTTTTAAGAAGTCCGCTATCAAGGTTTGATGCCATAGTTGTGGCCATAGAAGAGACAAAGGATCTCTCACAGTTTTCAGTGGATGAGCTTCATGCATCACTGATGTCTCATAAGCACAGATTGAGCAGAGCAACAAACTCCTCATTGGAGCATGCATTCAAGACACAGGTGTCTTTTGGTCAAGGTAGAGGTTGAGGAAGATAAAACTACTGAGGAAGAGGGAGAAGCCCACACAGAGGTGAAAGAAGCGACCCTACAATCACAAGTGGAAGGGGTAGCAATCAAAATGCAAGTCAAGGCTCAAGGCCAAAATAAACCACAAGTTCAGAGGTATGATAAATCTCAAGTTCAATGTCATTATTGTAAAAATTATGTTCATTATGCAAATGAATGTAGAATAAGCAATATGACATGGGTAGCAAACCAAATGAAAATTTCATAAAGGAAAATCAGAACCATGATAGTATGTTTTTAGCTTGTACTGTAGCACAAGAAAAACAAGGAGATGTATGGTTCTTAGATTCAGGGTGTAGCAAGCACATGACTGGAAACCTAGCAATGTTTTCCAATCTAGATGAAAGTGTAAAATCTGAAGTGACATTGGGGACTGATAGCAAGGTCTTTGTCATGGGAAAAGGAAGAGTTGACATAATAACACATGAGGGAGAGAATAAGTTCATGCCAGATGTGTATTATGTCCCTGGCTTGAAGCATAACCTCCTAAGCATTGGACAACTCATACAAAAGGGCTACAATGTATTTTTTAAAGATGATGTTTGCACAATCATGGATAAGACTCCAAGTAGACAACTCATTGCAAAAGTTCATATGACAAACAAAAAAATGTTTCCTCTCAAGATGAGATCATACTTGAAGGAAGAAGGTGTTATAGCAATTGTCACACAAGAAAAATTCCAAAAAGAAGAAGATGAGAATTGGTTATGGAATTTGATATTTGGTCATCTCAACTTCAGAGGTTTGAATTTGTTGCAGAGGAAAGGTATGGTGAAAGGATTTCCACTCATAAAAAATCCAGACAACCTATGTGAAGGTTACATCTTGGGCAAACAACACAGAGAATCATTTCCAGCAGGAAAGTCAATAAGGGAAAAAGCACCTTTGGAGATTTTCCACTCAGATTTATGTGGACCAATGAAAACACCATCATTTGGTGGTAGCCACTATATTTTGACATTCATAGATATTTACACAAGGAATACATGGGTCTATTTTCTAAAACAGAAAAGTGAAGTGTTTGACCGCTTTCGCCGCTACAAAGCTCTTGTTGAGAAGCAAAGTGGACACTACATAAAAGTGTTGAGAACTGATAGAGGTGGCGAATATATTCCAAAAGAATTCCTACATTTTTGTAGGGAGCATGGAATTCACAAGAAGTTTACAAAAAGGTATACACATTAGCAAAATGGTGTTGCAGAAATAAATAATAGGACCATCATGGAGATGGCAAGGAGTATGTTGAAGGAAAAACATTTACCAAATGATTATTGGGTTGAAGCTGTTTCTGTTGCAACGTATATCATTAATAGATGCACAGCCAAAAGTTTAATAAATAGAGTTCCTGAAGAAGCATGGAGTGGAAGAAAACAATTTTTCACTCACATGAGAGTGTTCGGATGTGTGGCATATGCACATGTCCCTGATCAATTGAGGAAGAAGTTGGAAAAAAAGGGGGAGAAATGTATATTTCTTGGATACAGTGATGAATCAAAGGCATACAAGCTCTACAATCCATTAACCAAGAAGGTAATAATCAACAGAGATGTTCAGTTCATAGAAGAGGAAGCATGGGATGGAAGTTTAAAGAAGATAGTCAATGTGAAGAGATGCATGTCACCTGAAGACAAAGAGGAATTGATTGCAGCAAAAAATTCCTCAACAATGGCTCCTCCTCCACCAACACAAGCTCAACAAAGCACACCGCAAGCAAGTAATAGGACATCATTGAGAAATCAGGTAAGTGCTTCTCCAGGCACACCACAAAGCTCTGCAGCTCCATCTACTTCAAACTCAACACCAAGCTCATCTTTAGCAAGTATAAGAAGACCAAAATTCAGAAATTTAAGTGAAATTTATGAACAAGAAGAATTTGATAATAGTGTTGGTTTGAATTCTTTATTTGCATTATTTTGGCATGTAGATGACCCAATACATTTTGAAGATGCAGTCAAAGAAGATAAATGGGTTGAAGCAATGAATAATAAATAGGAGAAATATAAATGTATGACACATGGGAGTTAGTGGACCTCCCACAAGGAAAAGAGGTCATTGGAGTGAAATGGGTCTATAATACCAAGAGCAACATTGAAGACAAGATATAAAGGCTACAAGGAGCAGCATGGAAGAGCCTATGAGGAAACGTTTGTGCCAGTTGCAAGGATGGAGACAGTGTGTACAGTCTTGTCAATAACAACACAAAAAAAATGGAAAGTGTATCAAATGGACGTGAAGTTAGCATTCTTGAATGGAGTACTGAGAGAGGAGGTGTATGTTGAACAACCTCTTGGCTATGAGGTAGAAGGCAAAGAACACAAGGTGTGTAAGTTGCGGAAAGCTCTTTATGGACTAAAACAAGCACCGCGTGCATGGTACAGTGGGATATATGCTTACCTGATGGAAAATGGGTTCGACAAATGTGATGGTGAACCTACATCAAAGAAAATGACGGTAAGGTTATTATTGTTGTTTTGTATGTAGATGATTTTACTTTTACAGGCAATGATGATTCTATCATTGCTAATTTCAAAGCAGCCATGAGAAGTGAGTTTGAAATGACTGACTTGGGGTTGTTACGATATCTTTTGGGCATAGAAGTGAAGCAAACAGAAAATGGAATTTTTATCTCTCAAACAAAGTATGTTGCAGAGATTTTATAGAGGTTTAATATGCAGAAAAACAAGTCATCACCAACTCCAACTGTCATGGGGTTGAAGTTGAGCAAGGAAGATTGCAACAGCAATATCAATCCGACATTATACAAAAGCATGGTTGGAAACCTAATTTATTTGACTACAACTAGGCCTGATATAATGTATGTGGTAAGTTTGGTATCAAGGTTCATGGAGACACCCAAGGAGACACATTGGAAAGCAGCGAAAATAATTTTAAAGTATGTAAATGGGGCGAAGGAGTATGGTGTTCTATACTCCGCAACTGATAATTTTAGGTTGATTGATTACACTAACAGTGATTGGGCTGGAAGTGTTGATGAAAAAAAGAGCACATCAGGATATGTTTTTCATTTGGGTTCGGGAGCCATTTCATGGGCTTCCAAGAAACAACCAATAGTTTCATTCTCAACAACAGAAGCTGAGTATGTAGTAGAAGAGTAGCAACATGTCAAGAAATTTGGATGAGAAGGATGTTGCGGGATTTATGTCATGAAAAAGACGAAGGAACCACTATTTTATGTGATAACAATTCAGCATTTACACTATAAAAAAACTCTGTTTTCCACAAGAGGAAAAAGCACATTGATGCTAAATATCATTTCGTAAGAAAATTAGTTAACAATGGTGAAATTGTGTTACAACATTGTAAGTAAGAGGAATAATATGCAGAAATATTCATAAAACCATTGGCATAGAAAATTTTTGTTTATCTCAGAGAATGTTTGGGAATGGTCAATGGCGGTAGTTGTGATTAAGGGGGAGTGTTGGAATTTACTCCCAACCACTGCCATGAATAAACTGGCAGCAGCCATACTTACAGATTAATTTTTTTGCAAAGAAGGACAAAGCCCATATCCACAAGTTTACTTACCGCATGCAATTCTTCCGTAATGTTCAAAAAGAAAAGTACTCGGCCATCACTCTGCATTTAAATTTCCTCTCTCTGTATACCTACCTTTTTCCTGCACGCAAAACTTCATAGTGATTAACCTTTCCACTTAACTCATTTCCATAATATTTTATCTTTCCAATGTGATATTGGTGGGACCCATCAACCTTCATGCATTATCCAAATCCACAGAGAAACCTTTGTATTTCCTTTATTCCTTACCATTCCCATTTTCACACTTCCCAATATTTAGCACGTCGCATTTTTCTCTTCACACATATTAGCCCTTACCTTTTGTGCTTTGTTACAAACCTTGCGATGGTGCGATGCGATATCGCGATTACACATCACAATTACAAGATTTTTAATTTTATAATTAAAAGTTTCCGCGGGTTAAAAGTTTTAAGTTGAGATGCGATCGCATATCACACATTGCAAAGCCGAGGAGGATAGCTCCAATTTAAATTCTGTCACTGTTGAAGTACGAGTTGCAATATCAGCATGGATGCGATATCATTTCAAAGCTGAGCTCTAAAAAATTTCAAGTCCAGCGTACAAAGGCTCTGTGTGTTGTTTAATGAAGAAATAATAGATCATGACATAAGGACGGTTTTGTAGTTTAACATCCTGTCCAACATTGAATTACATTTAATTGTAAACATCCACCATTTTTGAATTAAGTAGGATGTTTTCATATGTATCATGATGTGTAGAAAAACCTGCTGAAGTAGAAGAAATGAAATAGAAATTCTCTCTGTTGTTTGTCTCTGTGTGGCTCTATATTTTTATGCATAACTATGTTGTCATTGTTTTGTTTTAAATTTCCACATTCTGTGTAAACTGGTTGTTCTAGGAAAATCATTTTCCCTATTCTTTGAGCTTCTCATATTCGTGTATGTTTTCGACATGATATCAGAACATACCATATTTTCTAACAGGGACGTTGTGCTCTTAGTTTCCCTATAAGTACTTGTTTTTTTTTTTCTTGTTTTGAGCTTGGGCCTCACACTAGCCCTGTTTTCACCCATTTTTGGGGCAGTGCTTCTTTGCGCATACTACTTTAGTAGGCCTTGATGTACCAGTTTCCTTGAGATAGTGTACATCTACATTTATATGTTGGCTGGTTTTTTGTTTTTTTGTGGGTTTATCAAAATGCTCCCAGAGGTGATCATGGAACTCTTGTATATCCTACTGTTGGCAATAATTTTTGTGTATCTCCTTATTCAGATTGTGAAAACACATTGCAGAACTTCTGGCAGATGCCCTGATGTCTAACTTCTCTTCCTTCCAAGCTATTTTTGGGTTAGAAAAAGAGTCTCATTCCTCTGAATGCTCATACCAATCCAAACTATTCTATTTGTGAAAGAAGTGGCTTGACTCTTTTATCATTTCCAAGCCCTATAAGGATTTCATTTTAAATTGTTGCAATCATTGGTGGAGTTTCATGGGTTGTTATTGGTGTTGTTGTTGCCACTTTTAGCTTTGTGTTGTGGATCTATATCTCCACCCTGCACATCTTCCTTCACATTCTATCGTAATTTTTTTGCATCGCCATTTTTTTAGGCGACCTCTTCCCATTTGGTCAAGTGATCATGTCCTAATTGGAGAAAATGCTCAAAATTTTATTTTCTCAGAATTGGTTGGAAATAGAATGCTAGGAAAGGTCTCATCGAAATAATCCTGTAGTCGCGAACTACACTCAAATCCGATATTGTATGTGAAAGATATTCAAGTTTGAAATTTCGTAATTTCATGTAAAAGTCCAATTTGACTTGGTTTGACTTTGAATAAAAAATATTAAAAAAGGAATATTCCACAGAATATTCTTTAGAATATTCCATAGAATATTCTCTTTCAACTAATCGAAGCTCGACATTTGACGTGTTCAGATTGCACAATGTAATATGGGACCAATCATCAGGGGCCACGTGGCCCCGGGCTCGTGAAATAATAGTCGACCAAAATATTTGCAAGGTTACTGGAATCGACCCCGGGTCTGGGCTTTGCCGGCTGGGCGGCTAGACCGAGTGTGCTACACATAATTTCTTAACCTGTATCAGTTGAAACTTCTATTTGAAGTTGATTGTAAATGGGTTGGGGCCAAAAGGGGACCAAGCCCATCTGCACATAACCGTCGGCCCAGAACCTTAGCTCTACGTTCGACGATTAACGATTGTCATGGTTGGCATTTTTGGATAATGGGGTTGATCACATGCATTGCGGCCGAGAGTTATGTCAATATTTATTATCACGGTTTTTAAAATTGTTGGTCCAATGGTCAATGCGACAGGTGCGGACGGTCCATGTGACTGCCCACCCCTAACACTTAATGCCGAACCTAAAACCGCGCAGCTATTTTGGAAGAGTGCGCCAAAGTTGGTGGGCAGGAAAAATTTGGTTTTCTAATTGGCAGCTATTCCACTTTTAGTGGAGGTTTTTTAGGACAGATTGGGCAAAAAAGGTTTTGGTCATAACTTTCTCTAGACAGAACCTTTCGGAGTGATTTTTTTTTTTTTTTTTTAATTTTTATTTCGGGTATTTTGAGCATTCTAGAGCCAATGGTGCAAGTTTTAGAGGCAATAGAGCTCATCTTCAGGTACTTTTTCAACAGAGAATCTTGGAGAGCCATTAGGGCCTAGGGAGTGTTGGAGCTGTATTGGGCTATGGTTAACCATTGAAGGTGAAACAAAATCCTATTTTTACTTTTTTATATGTTATGAACTCATTTCCACAGCTTATTTTTTCCATTTAGGCTTTCTGATCACTGTATAACCAATTTTAGCATATGATAAAGTAAGGACATGCCCATTTGGGGGCCTTGGACCTGGAAGATGTATCCCAGGAGGGGTGAGTTGCCTCATCAGCTATTGTGTTATATTATGTGACTTTATCTTGTTGTGTTTTTCAGATTTGATATGTTAAACAATAAAAAGAAATAACACTCCCTCACACATAAGACTCAAAAATTTACCAAAAAATTTTTGTTTCACTTGCAAGACTACCTAAACACTTTGCACATATAATTTTATGGAAAATGAATACCTTGATCAACAAAAAAGTAGTTTCATTTTCAGATCATTAGTGTTTACTTTTATTATTTCTATAGACAGAGTCTGTAAAGGGCTAGGTAGCCTCTGGATCTCATCCTTTCTTTAAAGGTGACATATCTAGTAAATACCCCTATAGTCAATCTCTGTAATAGATCTAAGAAGTTCTCAACTTTCAGATCAAGTTGCTATCAGAGCATATGGTTTTGAGCTAGAGTTTTCACTCAGGATTTGTTTTGTGCAAAGATTAAGTTATGTGTTTGCATGTTTTGATGCTGACTGGGTTAAAACTCAAGAGAGGTGAAGGAAAATTGGTTAGTGCAAAAACTAATCCACAACAAGAAGGGTCAGAGAACCACCTCCAAGAGCCATAGTAGCAGCTACAAGCATGTCTTCAAGAGAAGAAGAAGCTCGTGAAGATATGGATCCCAAGGAAGGAGAAAGAATATTTATAAAAGCTTTCTTGGATATGACTGAAATGGTAAGGATCCTCTATCAAGAAATAAATGATAGGATTGTTGGAGAAGGGTCTAAAAACCAAAAAGAAGGAGAAGATTCCTCAGGAGGAAAGAAGGGTAATGATAAGTCAAAGAAATGGAATGGAGGAAATGGTGATCCACCATCTCCATCGTCATCCTCTTCCTTAACATCGTCTTCCTCGACTTCGGTAAATCAGTCACATAAGTCAAAAACCACTGGTAAAAATATTTTTCTAAAGCTTGATGTCAAAATTTGGATTGCCAATTTTAACGGTGAAGTTAATGCAAAGAAATTAGATAATTGGACTAGGCAATTGGAAGTATATTTAAGGATTCAAAATCTGCATGATGATGACACCAAAATACAACTAGCCTCACTAAGGATGGATGGAGCAGCACTGGTATGGTGGGAAGCCAAGACCAGGGATGAAATCAAGAAACATGGTAAGATTACTCTATCATGGACTGAATTTATAACTGCAATCAAGAAACAATTTTATCCTCATGCTCATCTTCAAAAGGCTATAAATAACTGGAAAAAGTTTAGACAGCTTAAGGGACAAAATGTGCAAGACTATAACCAAGAATTTAGGAGAAGAGGACTCTTATTAGGGGTAGACTTATGAAGTCAAGATACTTTGCTAAAGTATATAGGTGGATTGCACAGTTACCTTAAACACACTATCCTTATGTTTAATCCTACTAGTCTAGACAAAGTTTGTGTACAAGCTACGCATTTAGAGGCTAGAGGGAAAAACACTTTTGATGCACTGAATGAGGGTAGTGATTTTAAAAGAAAAGGAAGAAAAAGGATTGCAAATTCTAGAAAGAAAAAAGGGAAATTATTTTGCAAGAACTGTTCAAAAACAAGCCATAATGAAGAACACTATTGGAAGCCTCATCCTGAGCTGAAACCAACGAAATATAAAAACAAAGACAAAACCAAAGAAAAGGGAAAAACTGTTGCAACTTTTGAATAGGACTTAGGGTCAGAATCAAGTGATGAGACAAAAAGTATCGCCATGGTATTAAATAACATGAAGGGGAAAGATGTTGTACAAGAAACAAATCCTAGTTCTAGAACATTAAACTATCACAAAGAAACTCAACATGAAAAGAGGAGGATAGATCTATTTCATGTGAGGATAATATCAAACCACACTAAGATAGACACACTTTTTGATAGTGGGTCTCAAGCTAATCTCATCTCAGAAGACTTGGTCAAACAGCTGAAACTTGAGACAATTCCACATCCAAAGCCTTATCCACTTGGGTGGATATGCAAGGATGCAAACTTACAAGTCTCAAAGAAGTGCATCTTGTGCTTCGCCATGACAGCTCATTATGTTGATTGGGTTGAACTGGATGTAGTACCTGTTAGCACTCAAATCTACCTCAGGCTGAAATGAAGTAAAACTCGAGGCTACATCAAACCACGCTCAGCCTCGTAGCTAGCCCTACGAGGACAGGAGAGGGCTCTCTCCGTCAATCTCGAGAAAATAAGCAATAGGATGCGAGATGACTTACAATAAGAACTGATTTTAGGCTAGTAAAGAGATAGGTATGTTTGTTTTTTTGTTTTTTGGGTTTTCGCTGGAGTAATGGGAAAACAAATTTTGGGTCCGGGGATAAGGTCAGACCTTTGCAGAGTTCAAGCTGGGGCGAGGTAGGTGATGATCCTGATGCTTTAAATTGGATTTATGGATAGATTAGACCGACGAGGAGCTGAAGAGGGCAAATAAGAACTTGGATCCTCTCCAAACAACTGAAAACATATAGAACTAACTGAATTCAAAGGCTAAGCACTGTAAACAATGGATTCAACCTTAATCACTCATTCAACTTAGTTCAGAAGCATAATGAAATGATGGCATACATTAAACATGAAGAAACTTACAGTAAACAAAGGAGAAACATCATCAAGAACAGAACACCACAAGGATCCCAACAAGTGCCACAAAACCCCTGATCTTTCCATAGCCAAAATATGAAAAATATGTACAATGGTATCAAAAGTATCCCAAGAGTCCAACCTGTAGAATGCCTCAGAAATTACAATATATAGATCACTCTAACCCCTTTCCCCACCTCTAGGGGTCGAATTCCCTCTTCAAGGATCAGTTTCAACCAATTCTAATCATGGAACTACAATCTAGGCAACTAACAACTTGCCTCTAAAAGAGTGGAAACTGATCCATTACATGATTTTTTACTCTTTTGAGAGTGAATCTTCTAGAAGAGATAAAAACAAGCCAAAGTTACATGCCAAACATGAACTTACATCATAAAAACCCAAGAATTCTATCCATAGGCAAAACTGGTCCAAAATAGGCGAAATACTGAGCTGGCAGCTGAAAACTCAAAAAAAATCTCTAGGTGGGTCGCTCCTGAACTGCGTGGGTCGCTCATGTTCCAGGCTGATTTTGAGGTAGCTCCCAACATCCAAATTGAGCTCATGATAGCTCGTTGGAAAGCCCCGGATGTCTACTTTCCAACCCAAGTGGAATTTCTGAATTTGGAGTTGATTTGACCCTCCAAAACCTCATTCTCCCAGAGGTACTTCCTGCTGGTGCAAAAGGTGGCAGCAAGGTGTTTTTTATGGTGTTTTTGAGCTGTTTGACCATCCAGATTTTGTTGAAATGCTAAGTTGACTTCAGAGGATGCATATTTAACCATGAAAAATCCCGAAATGTAAAAATCTCCTCCAGCAAGTGCCTCAAAAAAATGCGAGCGCATGAG